>CAJNOP010001359.1:0-34874 GCA_905250075.1 Rotaria sp. Silwood1
ATATTTGAAATTAGATAAAGAAATGATGGAATATATTACATGTAGTTCTAATTATTGTATATATGTTAATGTTAAAGTTCTATTTTTTTAAATTGTATTTGTACAATAGTTTCTTTTTCTTGCCATGTGTATCAATTCTTTATTTATGAATTTTTACAAAAAAATATGCATAAATTAGTGAGCATACTTTTATTTGTAACAACATGTCCACTGATATTGCTTTGGGACTAGTATTTTCCTTTATTCTTTTCTCCCAATTATAATATCTTTAATCTGATTTTCTTCATGTTTTATTTCAATGATTAATGTTTATCTATCTGAGGAAAATAGTCTTTTACAGGTTTAATACATTTATATCTATCAACTAGATGTACAGAAGCCAGTTTTGCACAATTAATTCGCGTTGCCTGTCTTGTGAAATTTTCTGTAATCCTTTTCATTGTTTCATAAGAGACAATAAGACGAACAGTATTCGGCAGAAACACTTCCGTATGAAGTAGAAATTGTTCCACATAATCATCACGAGCTTAAAGAAGAGTGAGTCGAGTAAGATGAGGATACCTAATGATTGATAAGTCTTGATTATCGTTCTCCGATTTTCTATATAATTTATTCTTCTGTGGTTTTTCATTAGTAACAGTTAATTCCTTCATAAATGGAAATGATTGAGCAATTTGAAGAAAAAATTCATATTCAAATGGACGTTCATCAAATAGTGATACTGTATGAACATTTTTAAATAATCCACCTGGAAAATTATTTGAAATATGATCACAATAATTCATTCGATCTGGATATGAATCAGAGATGTCCATCGCGGCTGAAAATCTGCCGCTGCCGCGCCGCGGCCTTAGAAAAAAAAAGCTGCCGCACCGCTGCCGCGCCGCGACGGTTTATAAAAAAATGTTGCCGCGACGCTGCCGCACCGCGATGACTTATAAAAGAAACGCTGCCGCGATGAATTATAAAATAAACGTGCCGCCACCGCGCCGCTGCCGCGACGATTTTCAAAAAAGTGTTTCTAATTTCACGGCTGTGACTATATTTGACCAGAGATATGGGTACTAGTCCATCAGATTTATTCAATATCAGGACATTTCATTTGTAAATCGTGAAATTCTATTAAATTCATACAGTTTTTCAATGTCCTCCAAAAAAATCCTGCCGCTGCCGCGCCGCTGCCGCGATGGCTTTTTAAAAAACCTGCCGCTACCGCGCCGCTGCCGCGATGACTTTTAAAAAAATCTGCCGCTACCGCGGTGATTTTTTTTAAAAACCTGCCGCTGCCGCGCCGCCACCGCCACCGCGGCAGCGGCGCGGCTGCGGCAGCGCCGCGATGGACATCTCTGATATGAATAAATATGACAATAACTACATTGTTTTTCTTGAAAATAATCAACACAAGAAATAATTTGAGTATCTTTAAAATCTTTGAATGTATATTGAATATTTTCATTTGAAGGTATATTAATTTGATTAGGAAGACGATTGAATAAACGAATATTAAATGTAAATTTATTTAATCTTGGCATATGATTGATAATATCTTCTTTGAAATCGTTTCCATTAATGAATCCTTTATTACGATACACCAAAAGTTGTAAATCAAGTTTTTCTAAATTCAACATCCGATGTAGAAGTGGTACAATTAATTCATCATAATCGTGTACATCCATATCAGAATATAACGAAAAACATCTTAGATTAGGTAATTTATCCTAGAAAAGATAAAGAAAAATCAATTTATTGGATACTATTTAGAAATAATTAACCCCTCTATGAATTGTTGAACTGGTGCAATCAATGATCATAATATTAACATGAAATGTATGAAGTTGATTAAAACGTTCATGAAGTAAATAAATCAAATCAGTGAAATTAGTTACACGAATATGCAATTCTAACAAATTAGAAGATATAACACTTGAAGATGGCATGTCAAATAAAAATTGTTGATGCCACATTGAAGATGGATCGAAAGTTAAATATTGTAAATTGGTGAACATAGTAAAGATTTGTGTAAATATAATTTTATTGACATTTTTTGTTAAATTTAAAATGTGTTTTTCATCTTTACTAATATCGATAACAAGTGATGATATTTGTCTTTTGTTTAAACGAGTAAACACAATGTCTTCTAAACAAAGATAAGTTTTGAACAAACAAACTATTTTCAATATTGATCAAATCATATTATTGATTTTTTTTTTCAATTTATTTCAAACTAATAATATAACATACAAATTCATACTTGAATTCCTGAATGATTTACTCAACTCATTAATAAATATAATAAAACGAATTCTATTGAAGTTTTATCTATTGCTTATTTATTCACAATTAAAATAACTTACCATTAAAAAGAGATAGAGCTTTTTCTACATCAATACCATATAAACTAAGCCCATGTAGGTTAGGATAATTTGTAGCAAGAAGAATATGTTCCATAGATGTTAATTCAAGATTGAGCCATTTGATTTTATGATGAATTTCAGGTAAAATTTGTAAACAAAATCGATCAAGCATGGGATCAGGTAATGGAGAGATACAGTCATCCTAGGAATATAATGTTAAATGATTTGTAAAGATTGAATCATGTGCAATTGTATTGAGTCGTTTATTAACACCAATTAAAGAATCAAGTACTTCGACATTGTGAAAATTTTTCAGAATAATTAGAAGAATTTCGTCAGGTAAATCATTCAATTGAATAAAGGAATATTTCATGTTCATCTACACCTATATCTATTCTATTTAATTTCTAAATATAGACATACTTATATCTTGTTTGATCAATATCGTAAATAAAAACAATGATACATTGTTGTATAATTTAAATTGACGATGAATGATTGGATAATTGATTAAATAATATTTTTCTTTCTTTCCTTTTTTTTTGTTTTTTTGATAACTGATGTTGTTTACATTTTTCTTTTTGTTTTTTCGTATTCACTTTTGCATTCTGTATGCAAAAGATGTTGTTCTTCAACAACGAATTCTTTTACTCGAATTAGATTTTCATCAGAATAAAATAAACCTCAGTGGTTTTCTTGAAAAACTTTCTCTCTTTGCCTCGGCGAAGTCATATTCCCTTGTTATTCTTCATGCGATTTCTTCATTTCATTAATTTATGATTTTAGATTTTTAAAATAAAATTTCAACCTTATTAGTATAGTATTTTATAATTATAATTATATCTTTCATAGGCTGCTAGCTGTCTACAATATTTTTTGTTGAGTGATATTTGACTTTCTTGAAACTTTTTCCTTTGATAACTGGTTTCTTTTTCTTTGAGATTTGGATACAATACCATGAAATTTAATATTTGCTTATATGAATTTTTTATTTATTGAATTCGATTAAATTATCTGTAAAATGATTAGATAGAAGTAAAAGTGAAATGAAGTTTTTATTGAGAATAAAGATACACACCTACTATTATCTCTCATCTTCTGATAGAAATACGTGAAAAAAAACTATTTTGCATCTTAATAAAACTAATTAATATCTCATTTTATGAGTTTCAATAGTTTTTAAAATGAATTTTAAATTAAAAATGAAACTTCAATATCAGTATTCAAGAACAAAAAACAAAAACAATAGGAACAGTCCAACGATGAAAAAATTTGACATAATTTCTATAGAGAAACTAACAACATTGCATATAGAAACTAAACTCCATTTAAGCAAGTGTAGTATATTCAATATGAAGTTTTATTTATAAGCATTACAAGCAAGTTTTACATGAAGAAAACAACTTTGTTCCATGAGAAGAATTGCCATTACATCAAGTCAAATTTTTCATTTAATGAATACTTTACTGAATACACATTTATATTTAATTACATGTATATACCTATTTTATTTTCATTAGTACAGAACCCAGTGAATCGAGTTTCGATGAACGTTACTTCTTGAAAGTGCGATAATTACTAGCTTTCTGAAACTGATAAATATGACACAGTAGAATGGATACGTTGTGTGAAGTAAATTACAAAATGCAGAATGAACATGAAGGTGAGAAGTAAAGTGTTAGAATAAAGATAATGTGTCAATATATGAATAGAATGTGAGAATAGAATGTTGTTCATTATGCATTTTGCGTTTCTAGTAGTAGTTCTAGGGTATAGTATACGTAAAACTTTTATTGTCCTTTCATTGTAGAGCTCATACAAGATTTTCCTTTATCTAAAAAAAACAAACAATAAAGCATTAGTTAGATGAATTCCTATATCTATTACTAGTGTTCGATTTGGTGCACATCTTAATGAATCCGGTTTTTGTATATTTGAGAGTAGTCAATATTTAAAATATATTAATTAATTTTTTACATAATATCCAATCATTCATTCAAAAACTTATGATCTCCTTCTGGCAATGCTGGTATAAGTAATTAGATCCTTAGTAAGTCATATTTTGAGAGTACCACAAATTGACAAAAAAAATAGAATGCACGCATCGTTAAATTGCCTTTTTTTATAGTGGACTATCTATAAAAATAAATTAGTATTTTTGATAAGAAAATTTTGCATAAATTGTCGATGAAATTCTACGTATGCAATCATAATCTGATGAAAATACTCCAATACATGATATAAAGTTCGATTTATTAAATAATGAAATCAAGTAAAACCAGGACTTCTTTTTTTTCTTACGTGTTTGTAAAACCTCTTAAGGGTACGACCCCCTTCCCCTTCCGCAATTTCTGGATAGCAGCTCATCAGAAAATTTTGAAAATTTCATGGCTGATAGATCTTGTAGAGTAGAGCAAATGTGCTAGACTTAAAGTTTCCAAATGCTGTCTTCTATGAGATATTGGGGTTACAATGAGTCAAAAAATAGCAAAATTTTCGCTCTCGTTTCTCCGAGATACTACGTTCGATCGAATTGAAAATATTTTTAAAGGTACACGACACCACTTGAAGTGAGTACTTTGTTGGGTTTCCTAATATTTTTCTCCTTTCAATAAAAAAGTCAAAATAGAGGACGTACCCGAAAAAGCTGTTGCTTTTTTCACGAGAAACATTTTTGTGAAAGATGCAAAAAATCACCAGAGCTAAAGTTTTAAAATAAAAGAAAATAATCATCCTAAGTAGTGACTAATATATGTGAAAAAAGTTTCAGCTCGATCCCTTGTACCATGCCGGAGAAACGGAAGCAAAGCAGTACTTTTCCTGTTAAAAATTTGATTTGACGAAAAAATGCGAAACAAAGTTAATTTTCAAATTTCTCTGGAACACTCCTCTTTTTTTCTATCTATTGATGGTTGAATAGGTTTTCGGCAGCTACGCATTCGATGAGCTAGGTTTTTACGTTCAAAAAAGTAAGTATCTTATATTTATCAAATGTCCGCAATCAGACACATACAAATAATATATAGTTCTTGTTGCCTATACCTCTCTTTTATCACTGACAGAAGAAAGGAAATAAATAAAATAGTCAACGAGAGAACTAACAACTTAGAGTAAATCATTCCGAAGATAATAACGTATCAACCAACGATTAGAAAACGCCTTGAATGAAAAACTGACGCTTACTATAAAAGATAAGTTCGAAGCCGAAGAGTTTCGATTTCGTCATATCGATCGTATCTCGAACTTGTTAGCGTCGGTGATGATGCACTTCGACGCTGAATGAAGATTAAGATGTTTCTTCTAGTCTAACTGGCTTCGGATATCTGCCCGGAAAACAGAAGGTGTGGGCTCGAGTCTCAGGAAGGGCATCTATTTCTTCGTTCTGTCACATAACATCAGTGACACTGCTTATCCCATCGCTCTATACATATGGCACCTAACAGAACTGAAGTTGAACGATGCCTCACGCTTCTCGGCATGTAACTCTGACATGATCATACGCTAAGAATGAGATAACTAGAAGTAGAATGCAAATACGAAATATTTAGAAAAAATAGTAGACATCGATTATTTTTAAGATAGGTGGATCTCGAAAATCGTGCTATTTTAGGTATAAAGGCTGTCAAAAGAAGTTTTTTGCAGATCGATAGAGGACACTTCAAAGTATGCATATGTATATCAGTGAAAAACAAAAAATGGGAAATAGAATTATTTTCATGTCCAGTAAAGGGGAATACCCTTGAAATTTTATGAATAATTTATTTGTCAAGAGCTTTCATTATAATTATCACATAGTTTCCTTAATAGAATTGTGTTAAAGTAATTGCGTATTAACAAGTAATGAAGAAAAGAACATCCATTATTAAAATGAAATCAGACAGCAGAGTAGTATAGAAAAAGGAAATGGCTCAACGTATTCATTTTATATCTAAATGGAGTAATTGAGGATAAAAACATTTCCACAAAAATTATGAACAAATAAAATACAATATGAATTCCTTCTTCATTAAGAGTAACACTTCAGATCTGATGAAACATTTAGTGTCTAGATGACTCAGATTCATAATTCTACATAACACCCTTCAAAAGAAAACGTATACGAAAATACTCTGTATAATGTTCTTAATTCTAATGTTTCTCGTCTATTTTATATCAAATAGGCTATAGGCACAGCAGACTTGAAGATACTCAATTAAAACTTGAATAAATCGACAACGGCATCTCCTATCGATCTGCAACTTTTAACATTAGAAAGAAAAAGTAATAATACTGTTGTACTGAAAGATTGTATCGACTTAGTAACTCATCAATGTTGCAAAAAAAATCTCATTATTGAATGAAATCATTTTTGATTTTTTTTTTATAGATAGATGACCTTCTTTCAATAATAAACAACGTCCGCATAGAAATCTTTTGATAGTTAAGAATCGACCAATATGGAAAGCTTGGGAAATCGTTCAATGAAAGATTTTCATACTAATGTATATACACCCCTGGGCAAAGGTCTTTCTTCCCCTCGAATCACAACCGCCATAAGGATCAGAGGTCTGAAAATTTGTGTGTACACTCCACCAGGAATGTAGGCCAGTGACAGTACTTCAACTCTGATTACTTGAGAGGAAACGAAGTTATGATAAATAGTATCTATTTTTGCTTTAAGCTTCATAACTCTTGAAAGAGAAAACATTGTAGATCGGCAGACCCATCATTATGTAGCGCTATGTTCCAACTATCTGCCATACAAGTTTCGTAATAGTTCGTCAACTCGTGCAAGAATTGTAGTCATTTTACTGTAACCATCGGTGTGCAAGAAAAGCCATCTATTGTCTTTTGAAGACCAATAACTCATCGATACTTCAATGAATCGACCCGAAACTTTCAGAGAAGCTTTCTACATAGTTTGGCACTGCTGCCTGCATGTTTCACAATCGAATGTTATACTAGAGAGAAATGACACATTGATGATCATCGTGTTAGTGTCCAGGATCCGGAGACACCAATATTCGAGCCAATGAACTTATCTTTTAGATGAGGAAAGACCATGTACTGGGCTTTCGTTTTATGTAGAAATATTTAGAATTAATAATGTACTTGATAAGAAACAGGGCAAACTTTAGTAGGCATTCCTGTTAGGTTATGAAGCTCATAGCAAAAAAATAGATACCATTCATCATAACTCCGTTTCCATTCAAGCAATCGGAGGTGGAATGCTGCCACTGACCTACATTCTCGGTGGAGTATGTGCACACAAATTTTCAGACCTCTAGTCCTTATGGTGGCTGAGATCCGAGGGGGGGGGAAGACTTTTGCCCATGGGTGTATAAAAAAAGAATACTAATTTGATAGATTTTTAACTTAAGTAGCTCTGTCAGATATTATTCATTTTATAACTCTGATGAGATACTAAACTGCATTTTATTTTATCTGAATCAGTATTTTCTTGTATCCTTTTTTTTTTGTAGTGTTCAAAGTTGTAGATCATGGTAAAATATCAGATTTTCAAGCTATTCGATGTTTAACAGATTACTTTTAAATTAGACGTGAACATTTTTTAAATTTATAAATGCATAGCGTTTACGTCTAAAAAACTGTTTAATAATAGTATATCTTTTTTTAGTATCAAGTCACTAATAAAATGCTTTGGAAAGTTATCTTTCTTCTTATTTCTCGCTATCCATTAGCATGTATGATACGAATTACTGTGATTAATAATGCAATATTTAATCCGATCAACAATGATTTTGGGCTTGTTAATCACTCTAATACAATATCACGAAGCTCATGCATATGTCAATGTTACACAGATTCGAATTGCAGCACGCTTAATTACTATGGTCGTTATCAAATATGTTCACTCTTCTCAGCAGAACTCTGGCAAGGACAACTGCAGTTGATGACCACTAGTGAAAATACGACTGTTATAAGTTTTGAAAACAGAAGTCTTGTAGGTGAGTAGAAGAGAAATTTTATAAATGGAAGCTTCAGAATACACATGAATTTGTTCGAGTAAATTCATTTTAACGTTTAAAGGTAAACTTGCATTGACTATCGAAATATACATTTTTTTCTATGAGATATGTAAAATACGCGTCTTAAAAGTGATCCCGTTTTCACTGCAATGAAGGAAAGAGGTCGACGATCATCATACATGAGAAAGATCTGTAACAAAACAAACTAACAGAAGTAAAATATTAAATGTTGTAATTGCAACAATGATAGAAATTTCTAAGTTTTGCTTTATTAATAGTAATTTTTAATAATTTAAGGATCCAATATAAAAGATATTTTATATATATACGTTTGTTATCGTATTCACATAAACTTGTCTTCAACGAAGAGAAGAACGATTTTCTCTTAACTGTCCTCTCGTCAACAAAAGAAAAATTATTTATTTATTTAAATTTATATTTACCCTGTAACTTGTTGAAATCAGCCTAAATAAAAAAACAATTCATTTAAATTAGCACTTACACTTGAGTTTGTTGTTGAGCTAAATGTAAATCAAAGACTAATGATTTAATCTCATGTGATTAAAAAATCGCACAAAAAAGGGCGATTTATTAGGCTGATTAAGACTGTAGTTGAAGAGAAGACCCACATAAAACCACAATCGGCTAATTCAATGCATGATCATGTTTTCTTCTCCCATATTAATACGAGTATATTTCATTTAGTTGTTTTTGGTGAATTTTCTATGGTCTTATTAGTTTCCGGCTTCTTTTGCGCTGATCAATTACAACTAAAATATCTCTCTCAGTAACGTAAGTAGGATAATCATAAGTGTATATCCTCGTGTTGATTAATGCCAGTTCAGACCACTGCGGCTGAGTGCTTAACTTGTTTGGTCTGTGTCACCAAGGTATTATGCTCGAATCGCACGGAGTAGGGCAGCAAGATAGGACAACACAGGATAGAGAACGTTGTCCTACGCTCATCTCTGGTAGAGAGGCAATTTTCGAGGGTCGGATTAGTTATCCAAGAAAGAAGAGTTAGTCTTAATTCTCTGTCAACGCGAAAGAATTCAATACTTTTATAAAAGCATTAAATTTTTTTGCTTTGTATATGTGTTAGACGTAATTGGGATCTAGGCAAAATTAAGCCGAATTTTCAAAGACTTTAAAGTTTAAAAAGAAACAAAAAAGATGAGAATAGAGAACTGGTTTTATACATCTAGACTTAGTTTAGTTCAGTCTTAATACAAGGCTAGTTAAATCTAGGAAGTTGTAGGGTTGCCACTCTTTTCTACTGAAGTATAATTTGTCTTAACAAGCTTCGACCAAAAAACAAAGCTCTTTGAGTTCATCCTTTTTTATTGGTATTTTTTATTGTTGTTTAATTGTCTTCGAAATTTAGCTGGTTTATAGATGATAGGTAAAATATAAATATATAATACTGTTAAGTTTTATTGAGCTATTTCCCAACCCAAAAACTGAAATATGCTTTAGCTTATGTAGTCCCTGTGGTAAAATATTAGCTACTGCTATATGGAATTAAATACTTGAAGTATTCAAACCCGTGTAAAAAAATGACCGCAAAAATCAGATTTTTATCGATTTTTTTCTGATTAATAATCGATTAAACTGGCACGATTTTAATCAGATTTAACCTGATTTCTTGATTTTTAATAAATTTTAATCGATTTTAATCTAAGATACCGGCATTATGGCTTACACGAGTGAGTGTGAATCGATGTCATACATAGCAATGTGTCAAGGATAGAGCTAGTACTACACTTACCATTTGTCGACGCACGCAGTCAGAAAAAATAATAAAAAATTCAAGTTTCTAAGTGAAAACTGGAGAAACACGGGTTTTTTAGTCACAGCAATTAAAATCAATTAAAAATCGAATAATCGATTAAAATTTATTAAAACTCAAGAAATCGGGTTAAAATCTGATTAAAATCGTGGCATTTTAATCGATTATTAATCAGAAAAAAATCGATTAAAATCTGATTTTTCCCGGTTATTTTTTTACATGGGAAAATGGTACTTCGCTTGTTCATAAAAATAATTTCGAAAATTGTTTTGCGATGTTGACACAGAAGAAGTTATTGATGCTTACAGAATAGCATGAACAAGAAAGAATTCTCTGCCTATATAGTAAAAAAAGCATACACTTGATAAGTTTTCTTAATACAAACGAGAATGAAAATTTACTTTTAAATAGAAAGAAAATTGATGCATGGTTTTGAATCTAATTAGAAACAAAGTCTGTCTAAGTTTAATTTTGTCTATGACATATATTTTCTGTTTCCTTGTATCATTTTTGCTAGAAAGTACTTTTTTATCTTTGTTTTTTTTGTTAATAATATCCACTATACGTTAAGATGGTGATTATGAAACTTCACAAGTTCATAGTTTTCTGCATTTATTTCAAATGATGATGAGCATGCCACTAAGATAATAAATCAAGATGTTTCTACAATTTCTTGTATTTATACTATTAGTCATTATTGGCAACTTAAGTTGTTGTATTCGAAAATGATACGAAACAAATTAGCTATAGGACAACTAATTAAATGGTATTTAATTTGGTGATTGGAAATCAAACTAAGGGTTCTTACTGTCCTGATGTTCTGTTCTGTCCTCCTTATGCTCATCTCTACTTCAAGTTACATTTCGGAGGAGCACATTTCTTTTTGACAAAGAAAAAGAAACAGACAACGCGATTCGATCCAAGTTATTGTAGAGAACATTTCGTTCTGATCGGATGAATCTCCGGAGAATGGTGAGGAGAGAGATGCTGAAATTCATTCTTAGTGCTTGTGATCCTACTATATCCTAGAAGATGGAATACTGAGATTCAGTGTCTATGTGAACTTTTGTTCTGTAGAGAAGGATCTACTAGCCCTGGACGTTTCAACTTTTTTCAATTAGCTGCTCTTGAAAAACCTCGGAAAGGAACAGACGCCCACTTAATTTTGCGATTCAGGGGGTATCTTAAAATACTTTTCGGCAATGAAAACTATGGAATCGAAGCTGAAATTTTCATTATAATGAACGAGAGAAATCCAACTCTGTTCAATAGGTTTTGACTGTATTGGTTCTTGTCTGGTTTGACCAGACTGGTTCCAGTATGTCGATGATCGTACAGACAATATACTTTACCCATACTCGGGTCTGTTATTATCATTTTGACTGAACGGAAGTTGAACCTTCCGTGAGTTCAGTTGGCACGGTTTGACGGATCAGTCCATTTCAGCTCTGAGTGTTAAGAATGGGTATATAAATGAAGTAGATGATCATTTCATTGCATCTAGTTCTGACGAGAGTATTTTAAGACAGATTTCAATGCCCACAGTCGCATCATATGACTCCAAACACTATTGCTTGCTAGTGATAGTGAATTCCTTGCACAGGCATCGATCTTCTATTCTTCGCACTCGATTTCCTCGCGAAGAAGCTTTATTGCACATATTAAAAAAACATAAAAATGTCATGTTGCCTGCTTGGCTGATAAGGATGCTTTACTCAACATTAGTACGAATAGTTAGTAGGATGCTACTTAAGTTAGTCGTGATACTTCACCGAGGAGCACATTTACATTGCTTGACTCTTTTATTTTAGCTACAGGGTCAACTAACTCCATAACAGCGACAACATCAGCAAGCCCTACTACAGGTATTTTTAAGACATAGTAAACTACATTAAACATTTTTTTTATCAATATTTAGAAACCACGACCGCAACAAGTTACAATTCATGTGAGTATTCTGATAACTTATCAGATGCAATGTAAGCCTTTGTGAAGTTGCCAAGCACATGTTTTCTATGGGCTCTGGGTATTATCGTTATATTTATTTGAAAGAGTAAAATATCTGATCTCAAATCTGTGTAACGTAGGATCATGTTCGGACGATGTTCTTATGCAGCTCAATATTTTTTTATCAGCTTACTTAGATATTAATCAAATACTTGACTCTGTAAAATATAAGAAAATAATTCAAATCCGAGCCTATCGATTGAATACCTCTTCCTGGGTGAGATCGCGGTTTACATGGAATGACTCATAAAGTACCTTCGTACAATTTAATTCTTATTTAAAAAGTAACAATGACAGCTTTGAAAAATTCACAGAATTAGAAGAGCATACTCAATATTTCCACTTAGTAGCTGTTCAAGCTGTTATAAAATCTGTTAAACTGCATTGAAGACTAGTTTGGCTGCTATCGTTTTTTCAGCTTGTCTCAAAGCAATTTAGTCATCTATCAACACTGCGAAATTGAAGTCATTGATTTGAACAAAATCTTTAGGAGTAGAATGTGTTTGAAAACTCTACTCTAGTCCAATGCGCCCTATCATGAAGTATAGAGTTGTGACCAGATCCAAAGTCTAACTCTAAAAAACCCAGATAGAATAAGATATGGATCGATGCTTGACAAAATACTCTAGGAATCGGTCGTGTTCAAATATAGGAAAGAACAAATAGCAAGCTTTTGTAATTCTAGCCCAGTGATATTACCATTTAGGATGAAACACAATGAAATCGAACATAATACTTTTAGCAATACATTGTTGAACACCATTTTTTAGATTATAGTGTGAGTATTTTTAAACTTCAAAAATTTTTTTTTACAATAGTTCGTGCGACTCATACGTTTCCCATTGATTCTACATATAGACATATATATAGCTTGTTTGAATGCAACTCTTATCTCTCAAATGTACAGTGGTACACATTAAATGTAACGTTCATAGCGAAATGTTTCATAAAAATTCGCGCATAATTGCTTACAGGACAATCGCGGTTTTCATTGGTTTTCCTGCGCTTAGAAAGTCAAACTGTAAATGACATTTCGTGAATCGTGATACCTAACATCTAGTGAAATCACATTTAGGATCTGGTTTTCAAACTTCAGAAAAATAGATGGAGGGTGGGCTGTGAATCGGTGTGGGTGTGCCTGAAGAAACGAACAAACACCCACACCCTTTTAATGCTCTAAAAATTGATAAAAATCACATTGAAAAAAGGCAAGCCGGTCGATTCGATGCCAAGTATAATTTAGTGTAAAGACTTCGAATCGCACTGACTCTTATCTATTGCAGTGTTGTGCAATAGCGACAGATAAGTAAAAATATCATGCTAATGACTGTATATCGAGTGATTTTAACAAGTTAATTACCATTTTTATCCATGGCTTAAGCGAATTTATTTATATTTAACGTCTTTACATGCCGCTCACGCAGAAGACTCTGTAGAAAATATACCGAACATGTTTCTTTTCTCAAAATACAGAAAATAATAGTAAGAAAAAGTACGATACCCTATTACATTGTACGGAACTATGAAGGTTTTCATAAGATCACTACCGATGCTTGCACTGTATCAGCCAGAGATTTGCCAGCCGCCGAGTTTCACCGCCTCGTCTTGCCCTGCGAAGAAACGAGTACGAGATGATGTGAGATTTGATGATTTACCTCATCTCGTTATGATGCCATATTCGCTGAATTGATGCCAATTCTCTAATGACATCAGTCAAATTTCTTGTAGAGATTTCTTAAGTGTTAACATTGATTGTAAAGTCCAAGTAAAGGTGATTAAAGATGAGAACACTACAGGAATATCAAGCTTCAAAATGCGCCACCGGACTCGACTCAAGAAGATTTCACTTTCGGTCAGAATGGACCAAGTGTTTTCTTGGACTGATCTAGTCCGACGTTTCAATCATATTTTTTGCTATTTATCAAGTTTTATGTATATTTTGACTAATAGGAATTATTTTAAAAGTTTTATGATAGAAAAACCATCTGAATTTGAAGTACAAGTAACATAATAAGCCGTCATAGTTGCTTAAACCGATCGTATCTATCATTGACACGTAGTGTTCTGTCATGTACTAACTATGTTACCTATTGTAATAATGCGGTTGAGAGAAAACATGTGCCAAAAATAAACTATTATTATCGATAGTGAGAGCGGAAGATAATAGTTTACACTCTTCAACTTTAATTAACTGGTGAATATATTGAGAGTATACCACTGTCTGAAAAAAGAACATTTATAGATTTCTTGGTATTTTTCTGAACGGAAGCTTTGCTTCATTTTGATGGTCCAGTGCAGTAACACGTGAAGAAATATGCTATGTATGCAGCAAGAAAATTTTTTGATATCGAAAGTTTAGAGATTCAGTTGATTTTTGAGAAATAAATCGGCCTTTACTTAGAATTCATGAGCTTCTAGTAATTAGCTACTGTAAGTGCAGCAGTTATACAAAAAAGCTGAATTGACCCTAAGAGATGCGCGAGGCCTCCAAAATGTAAGCATCCAAATGCTCTTTTCATTCCATACACACACCATTTTACATTGAATGCTGTCGGTCTAGATAATCAAAATTGAAAAGAAACTTTCATCCAGCAGTATAGTACAGTTCCTTGAGATTTATTATAATGAACAACTTCAGCGTCAATAAACATCGAGTTATGCATAATAATTATTCTTCAGTTCAAATACCTTCGAATATCTTTTGTTTTTTCTTTTCACTCAAAAAATAATTCGATTTATCTCATATTAATTTTATTTGAATCTCTGCAATATGACCTAATCAAACCAATCATAACATTGATTATTTGCCCCTAAGAATGTTGCTAATAGCAAAAACAATTTCCGAATTCTATCAAGAAAAATATGTTTCTCAATGAAATTTCCTTGGAACTTAGGTGAGCCTGACAAACTCGAAGGGCAGGCCTGATCAGGTTGAAATTTTATTTGGATAGGACCAGGCGAACTTGAGCAAAATCTAGACTATTTTGGACAGGGTCGAATCATGAAAAATTCCCCCGTTTCCACAGCAGTGTTCAGACTTCCGAAAAAGGAAATTTCGGAAGTTTCGGAGATTTCAAGCCTTTGTGTTCGGAATTGTACGTTACTTCCTAAAATGATGTAATTTCCGAAATTTCTGAAATTTCCGCAATGACGTATTTACAGAAATTTTTAAAATTGCTGAAATTTCGAATATGTCTAAAAACTGTTGATTTGCACTGCTATATAGTAATCGAGCTGATGCAAATTTCAGAAATATGGATCATTTCCTTTTTTGGAAATCTGAACATACCTCACAAAAGCTTGATACGAAAACTACAAAATGATTTTCATTTTATGAAATCGAAAAGATTACTTTTGCTGTATACGATACTTTTAAGAATCATTTATGAACCTATATCTCTGTTAGAGTGTCAACTGTAAAATATTCTTTCACTTAACGTATTCCGATATCCGTGACTCCGAATAGAAGTGAGATTGATCCTAAGTATTAGATTCCAGATCATAATTTATATTATTCTCTAAACAGAGGTAACCTTGTATTGAAGGCAGGTAAAAACATGGTTTGTAGTGATGCTTACTAGCTCTCGAAAAAATGCTTGGTACTCAGATAAAAAAAACGTGGCCTGATTATCATTCAAAAATTGCGATGAATAGAAATCAAGATTTTCTTTTTATTAGTTGTGACTTTAGATATCGCTGCAATTGAGCATTATCCTTATTCAACGGTTGGCATCGAGGTTTCCGAGATCTGTAAAAGGTTTGAAAACCGCAGCATTCGATAGTCCCGTTTATTGTCATGAACATGTAAAAACTCAAAATCGTACTTTGTATTGGTGCATTTAACCGCATGTAATGCTTAGAAAATTATGACTTTACTCAAAAACAGTTTTCTTGGGCACCTGTAATATAAATGAGATCGCAAAAACTATATTTTATTCACAAACTGTTTTAGACTTACGTTTTAATAGTGACCCACAATTAGTTAATGTGATTTTATGCATTCTCTTTTTCTTATATGTTTATTTCTATTACTGATCCATGCATCGGATTCCTCAGAGTCACCTTTAATATAATTTCAGTACTGTTACTCCTCAAATAATTCTCAAGAGCTTCAACCAATGAATGCCTACAAAGTTTAAAAAGAATTGGGACAAGACTACGTATTTTTCATTCATCTTTTGTTTACGCTGGATGTACCCTATTGTTTTTCTTTGATATTCCAAGTTAAAAAAAGCTTTTTGTGCATATCTTTTAGTAAGAGCTGTATAATAGAGGAAGATATGTATTATATTCATTACATTACGAGTAGAGACAAAACTAGTCTACTAGTTATGATCCCAAGAACTTTCGAATTATGTATTAGAAATATTGTACCTCTATGATATGCAACATCACTTTAGGTACAGCTCTTCAGTGGAATCTAACAGGTGTGCCAGTGGCGGGCGATGGCAACATTGGAAAAAATGCCAATAATCTCAACCAACCTCAATGGTTACACATTGATGCAAATGGTTCACTCTATATATGCGATTACAGTAATCATCGAATTCAACTTTGGCTACCAGGAGCCACGAATGGTACAACTGTAGCCGGCGACAGTGCTTGCAATTCTGGATCTAGCTCGAATCAGCTTAATCACCCACAAGGGATTGAGTTTGATAATAATGGATATATGTATGTAGTTGACGCTGGTAATAATAGGGTGCAACGCTATTCACCCAACTCAAACAACGGCACAACTGTTGCTGGAATAGCAGGTGGCGGTGGTAGTGCAACTAACAAGCTAAATCAACCAAGTGGCGTTGCTGTTGATGCCGCTTTCAATATCTTCATCACTGACTCAGGTAATCACAGAGTAGTGAAATGGGCTTTGAATGCAACAAATGGCATCGTTTTAATTGATGGTAGTGCCGGCGGTGCAGCTTCTGGCCAGCTTGGCAATCCATGTGGCATTTTACTGATCAATGGCTCTTCAAATCAAGTATACCTGAGTGATCAGAGCAAGGATCATATCCAAATATGGACATTCGGTGCAGATACCGCCAATACAACATGGTCTACTGCTAATGGCGCCAATCTCAACCAACCGGCACAGATTGCGTTGGATCCGTATGGCAATTTGTACGTTGCTGATATGAAAGGTAAACGAGTGGTTGTGATTTGTGCCAATTCAACAACAGGTACTGTCATACTTGGAACTGACACAAGCAGTACACCTACACTCAAACAAGTAGGTGGGATTGCATTTGATTCAAATCTCAATTTATACGTTTCCGAGATGACACTAAACCAAGTATACAAATATACACGACTATGACTCGTCTTATGATTATTTTACTATTATTTCAAAAAGTGTCAAATCTCTTCAATTCAAATGTGATTTTTCTTTTTACTTCTCATATAGCCATAGTGACTAATATTTTAATTCTAACTCATACTTTTCATATTATCATAAAAACTGCGTGTAACTTGATATTATTCTAATTAAAATACAAGATGCTGTCTCAGCATATTGTCTATAGATATGGGTGTGAGTGCGGTTGTGCGTGTGTGGAATAGACTGTCGGTGTTGATTTTAGTGTAGGCGGTAGTGTGCGGTGTATATGGTGTGTGGTATGGAAGTGGAACTGGGTGTGGGTATGTGTGTGGGTGTGGCTGTAGCTGTGGCTGTGGCTGTGTGGGTGTGGATATGTTCAAGAGAATATCGTAACCAACACCCACATTCAGACCCACACTCCACATCCGCACCCCACACCAATATCCCATACCCACACCCCGATATATAATCCAGATATGTGTTCGAAAATTTGTTCGGACATCCTGTTCATTTTTTAGCATTGCTCGAAAACCAGAAATCTTACGCAACTTCATATTGTCAAGATTTTCATTGCTTTCAAAATATCGTACGGATTTTTCTACTGGTACACTGCAAAATAAAATATTTTCATATATTCTTGTAGAAAATTGAACAAGCAATTGGTTCAATGAAGTTTAAAGAAGAGAAGAATATTGAGAAATACGAGAAGTGTAGTTCTTTTTGGGACACTCATGACTTGAATCGGCTGCCAACTTTCTTTACAAGTTAATTCTTTATTTTTTCTGTGCTTGTTTATCAATTGTTACCCAATACTAACCTAACAATTTCAGCAAAAAGCTACGTCTGTAGAAAAATTATTTTATTCAAATTCGCACACTTCTTCAACTTATATAAGGAGAGACCACAAAACAAGAATTATAGTTCAGTAAACGTCTCTGTTCGAAACTGTAACGAATAAAATCAGTAACATTGAAAAGTCGGTGCTAGTTGTAGAGCCATACTTCAGAGCATTGGACCGAGTTACCGAAACCATGTTTTATAGTAACAAGACATCGATAGCTGGTATAGTGAACCGAATTGGAAATGGAGAGTTGTGTTCCACATTTGTATCTACCTGGATCAACATCAAGACTAGTTGTACCATATAAATCAAAGTCCAGCTCGAATCAATAGCCTGAAGCGCTACAGAGTTGTTGGTTCCTTTAAACGTTATTGTTATGGGATCTCGGGTGGATTATCGTCACCGGTACAAATCTGCATAACTGTGACCAATGATGCACCTTGTCGTGACGTAAAATAGAAACCGGTGTTCAAGCCGCAATTAGTCGCATTATTCAAATTATTACATGGACCAAAATTTAGATATTTATTGGCTAGGTTGCGATCGCAAACATTTTTTGCGCTCTAAGTAGAAGCATATTGTCCAATACCAGAACCATTTGTAGATGCGGTACTATTGCCGCCAAAAATTGTGTTATATGTGGCATTGATAGTATCATTAGTAGAATAGATTGATAAAAAGGCTGCAAAATCAATATGAACATTAAAATAAAAGATGTGCATCGCCTAAGTATAATATGGTGCAAATGAAATTAGAGCAGATAAAGGATCTTGTTGAATATGTTAACATAATCTAGAAGTATAGGCCTATTCCTCAGTAGGCATCCCACAATGAAAAAATAGCATCTTTTCAAACTGCTGTAATTTTGTGATCAAAATGATGACAATTCAGAGAAGAACTACATTACATCGATTAAGGATGTGTCAATTCCTATCAATATCTGAAACTTCCGAATCAAAGATTAGAATAATCCTAGTATTGAAAACTACTCGGGTTCTGGCAATTCTTGATGCCCATTGTGATAAGTTTTCAATGACTTATCCTATACTATTGTTACATTTCGTCGAATACAAAAGCGCAGATCTCTGAATTAGTCATTAAATAACATAAACTATATACCAATTTCGAAAGCTTTGTTTTGTATTCCATGAACTTTGATCATGGCTTCGAAAAGAGCAAAACCAAAACTGATGAGAGTGACATGAAGAATTGAGGGTGTAGGATGTAGGTGTGGGTGTGTGTTGGTGTGTGGCTGTGGATGTGTGCGTGTGTGGGTGTAAGTGTGGGTGCGGGTGAGGGTATGGCTGTGGGGCGCGGCTGTGGCTGTGGGTGTGTGACGTGGGTCTGGGTCTGGATGGGTGTGGATGCTGTCTATCTACACCCACACCCACACCCACACTCCACCCACAGCCACAGCCATATCCATACCCACACCCACACCCTTCAATAAAAAAAATAGTATATGTCATAAAGAGGGTGCTACAGTCTCATCTTGGTGACCTTTTAGTATCATTACACACCTTTACAAAAAAAAAAAATAAAAAATGTAGTTTGATAGAGAATAATTTTCTTTATCTACTAGGATCAAAGTTATTTTGAGCCTCTTCAAAAAATCCAACGGCCAATGATATAGTATTTACTATTGTTTTGCTTATTTTGTTAGTTTTTTTCTTTCGTCTCAGAATATGCAGTGATGCAATAAAAATAATATAAAATTGACTTAATAATTTTGTTTTGCTTTATGAGAAAGAATACTCAGTGATTTTATTATAAAAATTGAAAACAAAGTTTGTTAATCGTTTAATTTTTTATTTTAAGCAAATTATGGTTGATAGTACAAGCGAGAAAGTAATGTGCGACTAATCAGCGAAATCTTAATATGGAAGATAAATCATAAATAATATTATGATAAATAAAATACAATTAAAAAATGTCTGCTTCCGTTCATTCATATAGACTGATTTTTTAATTACTGATAAGAGTTTATTCGCAGCTTTTTTTTTCATACAGATGAAGTACACTAACACTAGCATTAGGTTTTATTTTTGATGTTCCTAAAAAAATTTTACTTGTGATCAACCAAAAAACATCATATGTTAAGTGTTCGAAGACAAGAAAAAAAAACAATTTTTGTGAATGTTATTGAATTAATGCATGTACAATCAATATTCAATGTTACTTAGTTGAAAACTTAACAGTTGAAATATATTCAATTTTCAAACATGTAGACACTTATTTTGCAAGGAAACTGTCAATTTAGCGTCTAAAGGTCTTTCATTATCCATTTTAATTATCAGACATGAAGTTCAATATTGAAACAAACTAATCATGAAAAATTATTCTATTTGCGTCAATGTCGTATCATCTGTAAAGTTTTGCTGATCTCATGTTCTATCCTCTTCGATGAAAATACAATAGTGGTTTCAAGTACTTCATATACATTTTTCTTAATCGACAACAAGCAAATTTCTTTGGTTAGGGTCAGGAACATAGTTTAATAATTTATATTTTTTTACATTATTAATATGAAACAAGAAAGAAACTGAACAAACTTTAGTCAGTAATCGAAAAAATACAACTCATTTCTATGAACCGGAACAGAGATAGTCCCGTTTCTTTTTTGCAGTTTTATGAATGACGAACTCTGACTATACGAATATATATTTTAATCTTTGATATGAGAACAAAAAGTGAGTCGCTCTTTTTTAGTGCCTACCGACGGCATGGCAACGCACAATCATTACCACATGAAAAATGATTATTGCCACACTAGATATTTTGGTTCTGGTCTGGTGCGGCTTTTTTCTCAACTGCTTATTTTACGACTTGAAATTATATAAATTGACTAAATGCCAAAACAAAAGAAAGATTTTGGAAAAAAATAAATAGTCAATCAACCAATAGACTGCGAGTCACAATATCGCACCACCTTACATTCTTTAACCGAGGTATATATTTATTTGAACATTACATAGTATATCCTTGTTTGCTATTTCCGTTTGTGCGTCTTGATCTACATTCAGTTTAAAATCAACATATTATATTATTTAACGCATTCATATTTTTGTGTTACTCCAAAACCTATTTATTAGTATCAAGTGAAGTATTACGTTTAATATTTGAATCTAATTCAAATAAACCTATCAATGAAATATTATATGTGTACTATCTTTGAGAGAATCAGTTGAAAGAGTATAATAATTTGTTGAATAGTAAATAGTATAAGATGTATAATTATCAATCGTTTCCTATTATGGTCTTACTAACCGTCTAAGACCATGAATATAAAAAAAAACTTAGACTTCAATATTCATTCAATTTCAACAAAGTTCATTTTAAACCTATGGTAAATACAATGGTTAGCAAGAAAAATTAAATATTTATTGAACAAAAACTCGAGTTCATTATTAACTATCATTGTGATAAGTGAATTCATATATTTTTTTAATGGAACAGCTATTAATATCTCCACAATTTTATTTTTACTTTATAAAAATATGATGGATATATTAATTAATTTGAAAATTAATTTCATTATTAAGATTTCAAGAAATTATATTTTATTTAATCTAGATATTCTCTCGAGAAGATTTCATGTGAATTTTTTTTTTCTATTCTTTTGTTCTCTTATATTTTCAAATCAAACAAAAAAAAACAAATAAAGAGTAAAATACGAAGCCACGTTGCAATTTCGAGATTTGTTTTGATGACGTATTTATGTAATGTAGTTTTCTCTGTCTGTAGATAATTATTGATTTCATCTGATTTTATCTCATAATGACTACAATTGTTTCTCTTCTCACTTAATCAATTCTTATTATTCAAATTAATTCATTTAAAGTCAAAAAAATTCATGAAAGTATATTCATTCATTATTGACACTTATAAGAATAGAAAGTAAATTTGAGAGATTTTTTCCTTAAAAATAAATGAAATAAACATTATTTTATAATAGCTGATGAAATGATTTATTTTGAAGGATTGCATTCTTTTTTCCAGAAAAAATCTATCTAAAATAGAGGAGAGTAAATAGAGACTGTGATAGACGTATGTAGTATTGTGGGCATCATCTATTTTTATTTTTTTCTGGTTGTTCTGTATAAGTTGTCTTTTTCTTTTTTTCTTTTTCTTTTCTCATCACACAAACTGACAATTGCATCGGTGCATTTTATTCATTCTGCAATAACACACATAATTGTCTTTATCATATCATACTTCTTACCTCTTTTGTTTATTCTACCTATTTCTTCATTATTTCACATTGTCTGATTCTATCTGTCTTTATTGTTCAATTCGAAGGTAACACTTATTTTGAATAAAAATGTTGGAACATTAATTATACTCAACATTTACTGGAATTGTGACACATTATTAGCTAAATTAATGGTTAAAACATGATACTCTCTTTATGTATAAACGATGAAAAATATAATCAATTATTCGATTTAAGTCAATAAGATACAAAAACTTTTTATTTTTGTTTTATATTTTACACCATGTCTATCAGACATTTTTGAATAGATTCTATTAAAGTACATTTAAGTTGGAAACTCTCATACACAGTTTAAATAGATGTTAAGTTTCTACTTATAATGTAAAAAAAAAGAAACAAGATCAAATAATATCATTGAGTTTTGTTTTCTTTATAGAAGAGAATGACTATTAAAGAAACATAGAATCATTATTATTAGCAAATTTCATTTTGTATGTCTTCTTTGCTGAAGGTTGCTTATTTTCTTTTTTTTTTGTTCGATGCGAATGAGAAGTTAAAAAAAAAGGTGAAAGTCAACAGAACGCCTGAGTCAACGAACAATAATATAACAACGATTGGAGAAGAAAGAAAAAAAAAAGCAAGCGAATGTCTATAGAAAGCATTTTAATGAATATTCTAGATGAAGTATGCATCGGTAAATACTTCTTATCTTTTTTTTTTATATGGATCTGTCATTAGAAATGAAATTTTTCTTTTTTCTGTTCCTATTCACTCAGAATAAAAGCAAACTTCACTCTTTTTAGTATTTCTATCGAATACAAAATTAGTGGATGAGCTTAAAGTTGTTGTTTTTTTTTTGTTTTCTTTTTTACATATTTTCATTTTCAGTTCTTCATACGTTTTTCTCTTGGTTACTTTTCCATGCAAATAACAATTAAATAAGATTTTTCTTATAGTATCTGAAATAATTCCAAATATTTATAATTTTCGTCAAAAATTGGTACAATCTTCTTTTTCTTGACTGGAACGTCAACCTATAAGCTTTCAAAATATTAGTAAAGCATTATCATTTTAAACATCATAGACTCACAATTCCATACTAAGTGTTAAGATTTTTGATGAATATCTAACATGTGATACAGGTTTTTTTTTAAAATTATTTCTATCATTAAGATTATTGAGAAAAAACCACATATAAAAAAAACATATTACTACGTTCTGTTTTCTTGAGTCATAGAAGAACCATGTGTTCATAGTGGTTTTTATTTTTTTTTTGACGTAGAACGAGAAAATGTTATGATAGAAAGAAAGAGAAAAAAGTATGATACATAACGAGCTAAGAATTGAATGAAATCTAGAGTGTCATATCTATTGATATAAATACAAATGACTCATTTACGTACGATAAAATCAATCCAGATACACATATATCAGTTTGTATTACTATTATTTTGATCATATTGATATTAAGAGAATATGTTTTGAAATATGAACCTTTTAATCACAAATGTGAATGCACGTCTTTCTGTAGTGTCCATATCGAAAGAGATTTGTCTCTCTTTCATTGATCAATTTGAAAGCAAAGAACATCACCAATGATCCTTGTGCCTATATATGCACTTGCTCTATCTTAAATAACGTATGTACATATAGAAATTTCTTCCCAATGTCATAAGAAAGACCAAAACAAAAAAAAAAGTCGAGATAGAAAGCGATGAAAAAAAAAATCATCGAAAAAAAATATGTCGAAAAATTTAGCATAAAATGGATTAGAGTATTTAGATGCCGAAATTTTATTAATATATTGAATAGAAAAGATTTTTGATTATGATCACCGATGGTCTTCATTACAACATCCATCTGTTTTTGACATATTCAGTATTTTTTTTTTGTTTTTGTTGCTTCAGTTTTTTCATACACAATACCATTTAACACCAGTAAAAGCTCGCTTTAAAACCGATAAGCATATCTATAAAACAAATCAATTTTTTTAATTCTATTGTCGGTTGGTGGTTATCTTTCTCCTTATTCTAACAATCGCATTACATCCTGAACAATTACGAAAAATATTTTAAGGCTATCTTATACATCAATAGAATACAAATCAACAGTAAATTGCCTATATACGTCATCTTCTAACTTTTGGACATTTTTATGTTTTCAGTATATCTTCTTTCGATTTTTTTCTATTCTTTTTTCGTTTCGACATTTTTTTACGATATTTTCTATTTTGATGCTATTTGCTTCGATCTGTTCTATAAATATCCTTCTTCCTATGTACACAGATGATTATTTCTTATGCGTTCAAATTAATCTGTTGTATTTGATGTTTGCGCTTCCCTTTCCCTTTCTCTCTCTCTCTCTTAGATATATTCTTTTCAATTGAAACTTTTAGAATATTCTACGAATTATTAGATCTATCTATAGACAAAATTTTGCATCAAAACTTCGTTATACGGTTTCGAAGAAATTGTCGATCAAATGACTCGAAAAATTTAATCAATTGAATTATAATCTGGCTTCAATATCCCATGAAAACGAACGTTTTTTAGACTCTTAGTAGTCCTATTGAGGCTTGCCTATAAGCCCAATATTAATTCAAACGAGAGGTGTCATCTGAAATAATTTCTTCGTGAGTATCTACTGAAAAATTTTCATATAGAATTAACAGAAAAAACTGTTACATATTTAATGATTTTTGAAAATAAGAAAAAAATAGTTTGATTTTAATTTTATTGAAGATTTTCGATTATTTTTAGATAAAAAAATTGTTTTTAGAGAAAACATAAATTGGATCAATGGTTACTATGATTCATCGGCTTTTTCAACATCTTTATATTAGTTTAATATCGATTATGTCGATATTTAATATTTCATTAATCTATTTGATTGATATAAATGATGAAGATAATATGGATGATCATGATGAAAATGCAATCAATGAATCCATGTATAGTTAGTATAATGAATTTATATTTAATTTTAGTCTTTAATTAAAAAAGGTACTCATTGAATAGAAGATGAATAATAATTCGATGAAACCTGATTTAATATATTTCTCAGATAATCTATCTTACTTGCTTGAAAGATATTCATTTGACGATTAGGATATTTTGAATTTAAAGTTATTATTACTTTTTTAATCATTTTTATTTCTGTAGAATATTCTGAAACAGTTACTGAAATACCACTCGATCCAGTTATAGATCTTCAAAGTTTGTGTTCATTTATTATATAAAAAATATATTCATATTGAAACATTTTCGAAATAAATAGGCCGACAAATACCTGATTGTATTGTACACAATACCAATCAAAATTATATAAGACTTGGAAAAACTCGACCTTGTCATCGAGGTTCTTTCTTCAGATTTTGCTTTTCTCTTGTATCGACTTCTTTATTTTTTATTTTAGTTGAACTATTATTTTATAAGATTCAAAGTGAGTTTCATTTTTAAATTAAAACTGACAAGATCAACCATATGATGATGTCAATTGATTTTTGTAGAATACATCAATGGGAGAAAGCATTATATATTTGTTATACTTTTTGGTATAAGTATTTGTATTTGTAAGTATCATTAAAAAAAAGAATATTTTATACATTAATTTTCGTATCATCTGTTAAGACTGTAAACATTATGCTACCAAGGTCGAACTAGCATGTAATAGAAGTTTAGAAGTATACAATAAGCTAGTGTTTGCCCCATTAAATAATAATAGTTATCAAGGTATTAAGGAAAACATTTTATTTTATTTTATTTTTTTTATCAATCTATATTATAGGTCTTATTATGAAAGAGGAAAATCTTTCTTGTAATATTAATGAAATAGTAGAGAATAAACTTGATATTGTTATTGATGATCAAATAAATAGTAGGCGAATTATTTCGAAAATTTTCTTTTAACTAATATTCGATATAAATATTAAGAGTCAAATGTCAAAGACATATTAAAAATAAACTCTGCAATAGACATAGTCAGTAATTTAACCTGTACATTATATAATGCATTTTTATATGGTTTTACTCAATTGTTTTGCTGGAAAGATGATATCAAAGATTTTACGTCTGCTAAACCGCCAGATGATATATATTCATTTTATGATAGCAATGAAAAGAGTATGTTATTTTTCTTTGCATATCTAAAATTTCTTCAGTTAATTTTTTTTTCATCTTTTTTTTTTTTGTAGATCCAACGAATATTGTTGCGAATAGTAATAATGCTGCTGAAAAACCAGGTTTGTTAAAATATTTTCATGTTTTCTCTATGATAAAAGTTACATAATATAATTAGATGAATTAATATCATGTTTTAAAAAATTCTTTCTTGATATTCTTAATGATGAACAATCACGTCAACAACATCTTTTGAATGATCAAGCGATCTCAGCAACAACATCAATAGGTAAACCTATAGGATTTATTTACTCTTCAAATATTTCTTTTTTTTTTTTCATAAAGATCTATTATCTGATCAAATAATACAAGATGAAGAAAATTCTATTGATAAAGATAAAATCGATTATGATGAAATGATATTACCTACTTATTCAATGAGTACACATTTTCGAAAAAAACGGAATCCTGTCTGTCCTATTCAAGGATAGTCTAAAGAACATATTCCATAAGTGAACATCTTCGCTCTTTGTCTTTTTCTGTTCTAATCAATTTGCTTAGTAATTCAAATTTTCTTTTAATAATTTACCGGTGAAATAATAATGTGAATTAAGTGGCTTTTCTCATCAAATGATATTTACTATTGTTATAATATGTAAAAACTTAATTTTTCAAAAAAAATGAATTTTATGTGTTAATTATTTATCAACAAATGTTGGCATATTTAACGCATTTATAAGTTCTTTTTTTTTGAAAATTATTATCTAGTCGTTTTCATATCTCAAATGAAAACAAAAAAATAAAAATTAAAAAATTATCCAAAACCATTAAATTGCAATTAATTTATTTTCCCTGTGATTTAAAATCGAAATCTCTTGCAACAAAAACTGTAATAAATTTCTATTGCCTCGTAAAAGAAATATATTGTGGTTTTTTTTTCGAACTTTCAAATAGCATTCGAATTTATTGTTTGTAGTTTTGAATCAAATGACATTTTTTTTGTGTTGGATGGCTAAGCTGACCTTTCTTCGCGTGATATTTTAGTTTTATTTTCGTGTATCTTCAAAAAATTACTTGTAATTTCGCGAAGTTCTTTTTTTTTGGAATATCAATGCGTTTGAATTTCTTTTATTTTTTTTTCAATCATGTCATTCCATTTGTTTGTTCGAAAAATATACCAACTATATTAAATGTCGCAATTTGGAACAAAACTTTATAATTTTTTGCTATATCATCGAATCAAAATAATCTTGTTATAATCTAAGGTAACCCAAGTTGAACAAGCACCCTTGTACACGACTGTCTACGAACAGTTATGAAGGTCGTATAAAAATGCATAGTTTTGAAAAAGTATTATCCGATCTTCAGTATACAGAATTAAACGTTCATCGTTTACCATCCTATACCAACGTATACAATCATATAGGATCGTGCTATGTGTGAAATATCATATTTCACTTTTCATCATACATACTAAATCAGGAGTATTATTTAACTGAAATTTAAGCATTCTAGAGAAGAATTCATAAAGGAAAGAAAAAAGTATAGAGATAAAAAATCATTACAAAGAAAAGAAAATGAAGTAAGTCGAGTGTACATGTATATAATAAATTGGTAAGGATGTGGGTGTGGGTGTCTTCTTTTCACACACATCCCGCACTCACACCTCTATTTCATAGGTTTTTAAAAACAAGAATTTGTGTTGTCCACTATTTGGTAATGTTAAACGAACGATGCAATCAGTAGATTTGTTTGTTTTATTTGTTTCATTATGTAGACAAAATCTTAAATGATAATTATGAGTAGTAAAAGTACAATTAAGATGATATGATTTGTATGAACCTAAAGAAAAGATTGGGAGTATATGCGTGGATGTGTGTTGATTTGAAGAAAAATTCAAACTATACCCACACATCATACTTTGTGTAATACCCTACTGATTTCAGCTAAAATCAATAATTGATTATCAAGATAACAAGTGTACAAAAAAACGTCCTTTTCCATTAAAGTAAAATCGCCATGAAATTTGTTCGTGGACGAAATTCCAAAGTGAAATTCGTCGACTAGGTTTTACTCGTAATACTCTGCAATAGATTGAAAATTCAGTCAAATAATCATAACTTGTGAAGAAAAGCCTTATGGAAAGAATCTTTTAACGATTTTTTATCTATACTATGAGTCGTCATTATGAGTAAAGTATGATCTAAAAGAGAAAGTATCAATTATTGAGGCTTCCTCATCAGAAACTAAATTGCTTTTTTGTTTGTTCACCAATAAAATCTAAAAAATATTTTCAAGAGATGTTTTTTAAAACGTCAAAGCGAAGCTGTAATAATTGGAAATACTGACAAAGATAAACAATAAAGTAAAGTCAGTTATGCTTGAGAGGATTATATGCAACAATCAAATTAATTTTCAAAAAGTGCATTTGCTTTTTGATTAAAGATAAATAAAGTAAAATAATTCTTGTTTATTTATTTATATTGAATATTTTAGTGATTAGAATTTATGATAAATGACATTAGCATGTGAATTTTTAAAACTCCTTGAATAAGAAAATCGTCATGAATAATTATTACGATGCATTCATTTGAATATTTTTGTGTTTTTCTAAAATAAAAAAATAGAAAAAGTTATACAAAGTGTTAGAGTTATGCGAAGGAGTCATGTAATTCTATTTAAAATAGCCAATTTATTATTGATCAATCAACGTTTCAAAAGAACCATGCTAACAATGATACCAGCAGCTAAAACGATCGTTCCAAGAGCTTTCGCTAAATCCCAAGCTCGACTAGATTCTTCTGCTTTCTTATGTACATTAGATTGTTGATTTGGTTCAACTTGTTTAATAGTTTGTCGTAGTTTAGCATGACTTTGATAAGGTACATCAACACTGACTTTACCTTGTTGGAATTCTTTCACATCGTTTCGATGTTGTTTCACTGCTGTTTGAACTGTTGAATTTTTACTTATGTTGTCATTACTTTCAATTGCTAATAAGAATTCATCGGAATTCTTCACAGCATTATCACATGCCCGATTATAGATTCGTTTTAATGTTTCACCGAGCGATATCACATGATGAGTTGCACGTGTCACATCATCAGGTTTAAGAATACCGGCGTTTATTGCTGGTCCACATGTTTGTACTATAAACAAGAGTATAAGTATGATTATTAACATTTTTATTTAGTCTTACCTAAACCACCGACATCAATAACAGCAGTTAAGACATCTTTTGCTGTGTCAATCCAACCATTCGTATTACGCTGAAGACTTTCAGCCATTTTCTTTTCTTGAGGAGTCGAAAAATTGGTCATCTGTATTGCTTGATCGCCTTCAAACTTGATTTTTTCAAGTTCTCGTATTGGTTGATAATTCTCTAGTTTTAATTCTCCATTTACTAATTGTTGTGCATCAAAATTGACACGTTCATCATCTGCTTCAGAATACTTCACTGAATCTGTTGTGGCGAATTTCACTTGTTTTGCCATCAAATCTATTCAAGAAAATTTTCAAAACATTCAATTTTACGAAACTGAATATTTCGTTCGATTACAAACAGTTAATTTAAGAAAAAAAATAAAAGAAAGTGGACTAAGATATTCATCTCAACCATCAAAAAACGGTAAACCAGCTGGTAACCATAAATCTCTTTTCAGAAGGAGGTCGAGAATTCGCTAATAATAAAGAAGAAAGTTAAGAAAGAAACGTTCCATTTCTTAGTTGTTAATGATGGTTTCTCTGGAGACAAGCTTTGATGAAAAAATCATCAGCATTATGTTCCCGTAGGTGTTCTCATTTTCTCATTTATCCTATTTTTTTGTCTCTTTTTTTTCATTTCCTTTCTTTTTGTACATCCTACTTTATGATTAGCGCTTTAGAACGTCAGAAATAAAAACACGTCTATAATACAAAACCAAAATTATGGTAGTTTTTATAGAAACAAAAAAACAAGCTTAACACAACAAAAACTCAAGCATGAGAAAGTTTTTAGTGAATATGCTTGTAACAATAAAATTTTTCATGAGTGATTCATTATTGAGTTGAATTTCTTTATCAAACTATGACGACCATAATCACTTCTACATTGCTAAGTATTTTCATATATCAAAATATTACAATGATTCATAGATTTAGATCATTCAAAGAATCAGTTAACAAAAAAAAATAGATATTAGTTAATTAACAACCCAGTGATGTAACATAACTCGATAGAAGAAAGGAATCGAAAGATTTCACTCAAACTATTTATAAATAAAACTCGATTTAGAAAAAAACGAACATATTGTCAATAATTTATATATCAGTTGCTATCGCTATTGAATTCTATTCTGTTAATCTTTACTGATATGCAAAGAATTCCCTAATTTCTATGGAAACAATAATAAACCCATGAAATTGCACCGAGTCATAAAGTGTCATATTGAATTTTTGAGAAAAATTTCAGAGTTATTCATCTCAAAAAATTTATTTCAAAGGCTAAAAATACAGTATATCTGAATTTCTACATTTTTTTCTTCTTCAGTAGCTAATGAAATTTAATAACAATGTCTTTAGCATCGTCTTCTACGACATTGAATGATCTAACTAATAGATCATCCACAAAAACATCTGATGAAATCAAACCCTACGCTTATCCAACGTTAAATATAAGATAGGTGTCTTTTCTATGATTCATCAAGAAAAATCTATATTAAAACATTTATATATGAAGACCTACCTGTAAGAAGTTCGTTTATTCAAATAATATCAATGCTTCTATTTTGTTTTCTGTTTGCGTAAATATATGGCCAATAAAAAAAAGCCGAACGGGAGAGAGAAGGTAGGGAAAAAAGTTGTTGACAGTTGGAAGGATATATATTTTTTTTTAAGAGAAGGAGTCCAGATGTTTTTTATTCTGTAATCTTTTTTCTCGAATAAAGGAATGATTCTTACTGGGAAAAAATCTCAATTTTCTCCAGTCAGGTTACAAATAATCTCTACTGCGTCGTCAAAGGTCTGTGTTTGTCTTTAAATAAGACCAAAGAATAAAACAACGCAAAAATTTTCATGAAATATTTGAAAAATTAGAAAATGAGAGAAAATTTTTTTTCAAATATATATATACATTCACGATTGACTTAGTTTTTATGAAACTCAAATGAAGATCATAACACTTAGGGCAACCTAAAATTATTGTTGGTAGTACTTTAATGCTGTATAGGATGTGAGTGTGATTGCTCTCTTGATCTTTTCTGAAACCTATACCCACACCCACTCGAATGGATTTATGACTAAAGTGTTGATGTAGACCTGTTTGCTCATTGATGAAATAGAGACTGACTTGATTGAAGAAAACCAATTTGAATGATTTGATCCTTTAATTGGTACCATTTCAGTGATTTATTATGTGAAGCTTTCTGCTATTTCAAGTTGATTGAAATAATCGATCTATGATAAAAAAAAAATTGATAATCAAATTTAACTGAATATTAACATAACTTCATTTCTTCTTTTACATTCATGTTGACATAATATTGTGATATTTATGTTTATGGGTAAGTGTATAGAATTATTTTAGTAATACCAAGATGTAATAGGAACCGAGAACCTTCTATTGATTTCTTTTTTAGAAACGTCAATGCAAGCACCTAAGAGAAGAAAAAGCATGTTTGATATTTTCTGTTTCTATGTCACTAATCTCAGCTTATTTTATCATTGGTATCAGTTGCTTTTTTCTTGTCCTTTTTATATTCTTATCAGTTAGAAAAGAACATAATTGTGCTTTTTTACACTCGTTCTCTACTTTGAACATATAAAACATAGAATACTAAAAAGAAGAAAAACTGAAAAATGAATGTATGATAATGATACTTACTACTCAATGTACTTTACGTCATTTTTACTGGTGGTTATGAATGAGACGATTATCTTTTAAGGAACGAGTGATCTCACAACATATGTTCTTTTGGGCTCATTCTATCACAAGTTGGATGTTTTTTCTTTTAGATCTACGATCGTAAATAAAAGATTATTAAAACAAATAAAAATATTTAAATCAACAATAAAAAAAAAGCTGCTTATATGATATACTTTTGTAAATATTAGTCTTATGATTTCTATGTTAGATAATTTCGTCAAAAAAAAAATAATGTCTCGCATGTTGATGCTATTGAACAGTTCAAATCAAGTGATTCATTATCATCGACCAATTATGGATTTTCTTTGAAAAAAACTGACAAGTAGAAATCTGACTGAATTTGGGTTCTTTTACACTTTAGGACCCCAAGCATCTGATTGGTCACAGCACAAGCACGAAAGTGAGGGTGAGGGCGAGAAAGTTGATTGTTTGGGGCCCTAAAGTGTAAAAGCTCCGCTACTCTTTACATGATAAGTAAAAAATGTCTCTTTTGCTAAGTAATTTATTGAAAATAACTGTAAGTAAAAGAAATATTTTTGCTAAGTTTTTTAATTTAATTCTAAGTCAACTAGTTTGATTTTCTAGGCAAAATATTTTAAACCTCTAGATAAATATACACTTTTTGTTAAGTAAAGAGACATAAGTATCTAAGTAAAAAAATTAATTGTTCATTTATTGTATTAATAGAACTTTTGTTGCTTTCCGTGGTCGTTCTCTTTATCGTTTTTCACCTAAAGGTACATCCTTTGCTGATGGAAGTGGCTTGCAAAATTTCAACCTAATAGCCATAGCAATTTTATGTTTGACAATGTATTCTTTGAAGAAGCTTGGACCATTACAAAGTCCTTTTTTCCATTCCGATGCATCTTCTGATAAAGACACTTCTCATATTCTAAATTGAAGGCCTTTAAGTTGATCAAATGATGTCCAATTTTCCCTTTTGTATTGCTGGATTTTATTTGTTGTAACTTTTTCTGCTTCACCAGCTGGTATATAGGAATCAATGAATCCTTTTCTTTTAGATGATGTTTGTAATACTGATTTTGATGATTTTGCAAAATGATATGGATTAGTCCATTTCTGTAATGTAATTGTCGATTCTGTTGAAAATATAATTGAACCTATTTGATTCGGACTGCGAGATTTGGATCATCCTTTAACGATATCATTGGCAATAGTAAAAAATCTTGATAATCGAAGTCGTTCTCCAAATGTGTGCTCGTCCTTGATAACTCGGTTTGTTGCTTCTAATGAATTATTTGTACTTGGTGTAAAGTTACTGTACCCTTCATACTACTTAGTATTAATAATGTTTTACTCAGCGATATAATTTTTTTAGTGTAATTTCGATTTATTAATTTAGCAAAAAATTTTATTACTTAGTTATTAATTAATAAACTTAGCAAATATATTTTTACTGAGAAACGTTTAATTAACTGAGCGTTCAATATTTTTACTTAGCAAACTATTTGTAGCCTTAAATAATAAGTATTAGTTTTATGTTAAATAAGAATCGAATTTATTTGAACGTATTTATTGTATCAATGGGCGAGAATTTACTATGCATGTTCTTGATAAGTATAGTCGAGTAAGTCAAAATCAAAGATCGGTTTTTTTTTGGAATGTTATTATTGTAGAAGTTGTGAAAGTTGTATGCCCACCAGAACAAATTATCCGCAGTGTTCAACAAGAGTACCAGCATTCTTACATAGACGATCGTAGTACTATTATCAATTTTGCTCTCATTTCAAGGTGCTTGTGATAGGAATTACGTTATTAAAGATAAAACTATCCAAAAAAAAAATCTTATCAAAAATAAAATCAATATCGATACAAATTTTCGACTAGGCAATAATAAGTCTAATCTTTGATTCTCATTCAATTCTCAAGAATCATCCAACAATGTACGAGTATTCATTCTTAAAAAGACATTTTCATTGAATTTGTAGAATAGGTTTTGTTTCGTCTCAGTATTCTATCTTCTATATTTAACAGCTGTTCAATGTTTTGTGGAAGTTACATATATTTTCCAAGAAAACAGTAAGTGTAAGTTCTAGACCGAAGTTTTTTTTAGCTTTTCTCCACGTTACAGACCTTAACAACAGAAATTACAGACGCTGATCGACATTAGCAGTTTCTCATTTTTACACAAATAAAAATTTACATTCAAGATCTCAACGATCACAGATGGTGATTCATTGATTTATCACAATTATCATATGAGCAACATAAAAAGTATCAATTGATCAAGTTATAACTTTGCAAAATAATTGATACATATAATAATCTATGATGGCCTGTTGCTGTAGATACATAGAAAATATTTACAACATCCTTTTTTGCTATTTAATACAATATTTCTAA
>CAJNOP010001360.1:0-18584 GCA_905250075.1 Rotaria sp. Silwood1
GATTATTTTATTTTCTCTCTTATATAGGATTTTCTAGCAGATATGGATTTTTTCTAGTAGAAATGGTTAAAATACCAGGAGAAATGGTTCATCCATTTCTCTCTTTATAAAGAGAAATGGATTTATTCAAAGAGAAATCGATTATTTTTATTTTCTCTCCTATATGGGATTTTCTAGCAGATATGGATTTTTTTAACCAGATATGGTTAGGATACCAGGAGAAATGCTTCATCCATTTCTCTATGTACAAAGAGAAATGGATTATTTAATTTCTCTCTTATATAGGATTTGCTAGCAGATATGGATTTTTTTCATATGAAATGGTTAATATAGCTGGTGAAATGAGTTAGTTTTCGTTACGTTATTTTCCATTTTAATAAAAGTAATTATTTTTTTGTATGGTAAAGATTGAGCTAAGATTCCGCTAGTTCTAGTGCATTTTAATCAGAAAATTATTTTTTTTTTCATCTGATGGAGATATAGATAGTTTTTGTTTAGTATTCATTCCATCTTAATAAACACGATCATTTTCCTCATCTAGTAGAGATCGAGATAGTTTTCCTTTAATTTTATTTCATTCTAATGAAAATAATGGTTTGTTCACTTAGTAGAGATGGAGATAGTTTTTCTTTATTTTTCATTCCATCTTAATGAAAACAATCATTTTTCGCATCTAGTGGAGATAGAGCTAGTTTTCCTTTAATTTTATGTCGTTCTAATGAAATAATCATTTTTTTTCATCTAATAGAGATAGAGCTAGGTTTTCTTTATTTTTCCATATAATAGATTATATCTATATATTTTTTTTTCTTTCTTTCCATTTCTCCTTGTTGAACCATTTCCCTCTGAAAGAAAAACCATTTCCCTCTAAGTTCAAGTATATGGACAATATCATATAATAGATTATATATATTAGTATTTTTTCTTTCTTTCCATTTCTCCTTGTTATGCATGATTTTATGTGGGGTGAAGCATTTCTCCATAAACGGGAACAATTTCCCCAACGACTTCGTACTATTGTCCACTGCTGTTTAATTATTCCTATTCTGAAAATTCAAGCTGGTCAGATCCTGGGATCTGTCCAATCTCGGGTTGATCTGATTTGTATCAGACCGCTTCAGACCCATGTCGTGAGAATCACCGCGATTTTTGCGATTTTCTAAAAAATTGGCGTAAAATCGTGATTTATCGTATTTCTTTAAAAGATCAACGATTATATCAGATTTTATCGCGATTATGAGAGAAGAGCTGATTTTCAAAAATCATTGATAAATCATGACAATTATTCATTCACCATTTTGTTATGAACACACACGGATATATAAACAACGCCGTTCAATGCATAACAAATAAGTTTTCGAAATATACTTTTCTGATAAATTATTTCTTGGTTATTTTTAATCAAGGAAATGTCAATCCCGATCCATGATCTAGAGAGGACTACATTGAAGCGGTCTGATAAGAATCGGACCAGCTCGAGATCGGACAGATCGCACGATCTGATCGGCTTGGATTTTGAGAACAAAAAAATTGAATTAAATTCAAGAAAAAATTCAAATATGTGTCTCCAAAAGAGCCAATGAAATAGTAGAAAATATCAGTAAACAGACGGTTAAATCTTGCATAAAATCACGATTTATCGTAAAAATCGCTGAAATAATCGGGAATAATCGGCGATTCTATCGCCATTCAGCTCACGATTATCGTTTCGATGAATCGGGATTAATCGGCAATTTTTAGCGGATTCAAAGGACATGGGGAGTAGCCCTCTCACGATCATAGATCGAGATTGGCATTTTCTCGATAAAAAAAATAATCGAGAAATAATCTAGAAAATAAAAATAATTTGAAATGTTTTTTTTCTATGTTAAACCACGTTGTTTATATATGTCCATGTGTGCATAATAAAAAGGTGAACGAATAGTCAGCTGACAGAACGCGACAAATTCTTATACGACACATTCTAAGCACGACACTTTTTTCTGCTGGAGTGTACGACACAATAATTCACGACATATAAACACGACACATTTTTATTTAGTGTGTATGTTAGAAACAATATGCTATATTGTCTTCAGCGTAATATTTCTGTTTTTTTTTACTTCTAACTTTCTCCTTTCTTCTCTTTCTTTTCTGTCTTTTTAACTTCTTTGATATTTATCTTCATTTATACATGTGAAACACACGTGCTCTCTTTGTTTTATCTGTGTGTGTAGTTAGTTTTTGTATATTTTCTAGGTGAAAATTTATAAAAGCTGCAGAAAACTTAAGAGTATCGAAACTTTTGCTGATATAATATTGTTTGAAGATTTATGAAATATCATAGGATTATAGATCTTGACTTGGGCTATCAGAATATAGAGCGAAAAAATTTCTTGAAGGTTTCTGTAAAATATTACAGAGTCGTCGCCACTACTTTTGGTATGCCGTAAGTATATAAAAGACAGACATTTATTGTGAGTCAATATTGTTCACGGCTCCATTGATTGCAAAACTGAAGGTATGTATGCTCTTCGCCGAAAAACACAACATCGAAAGTATTTTCTGGCAACGGAGGGCGCTGCAAAGGTGAGGGTGAGGGCAAAATGAATTGGTCTTGTCGTGCTTAACAAGTCTATGCAGGAATGAAAGGGCTCGTCACGGTCTACAGCATTTCCGAGCCTTTCGATGAAATGTTTTTCGGTCAAGGGACATACAACCTTCAGTTTTTCTGAATTCTGGACTAACTACAGATGGATAATATTAATCATCTTGGCATGCCTTTGTTAGTCAATTTGGGTGGGAATGTAATATAATCCGCGTGTAAGGTTTTCGGTGTGAGTGTCAGAGTAGGTCTGCAGATCTGTGCGAACATATGCGCGTGTAGACCTTTCCTTGTTTCAGCGCAAGCCCATACCCACACGCGCAGTAATATCCAGACCCATACCCACACCACACACCCACGCCCACACCCACACTCACATCCACTCCCACACTCACACCCTATTGATAATAGAAATTGACTTGTACATCAAAAAAGGAAAAACCAAAATAATCATTCTTCTTTTACTTAATTATCAATGACATCAAGTTTCATATTTTTCTATTCGATATTTAATCATAGCATGAAAGATCTAATAATTGAAATCTATATTTCTCATTTTTTTTTATTAGTTCGATATATTAAAATTAAAATTTATTAGTTTTGAATAATTGAAGGTATGAAAAATGTTGTCATTTTATAAAGTATATTAGGAAACCAATGAATACCAATTATCTTATTCGATTCTTTGATTTCTTCAAATAAATCATACCACCAACGCATAGGCGCTAACACAGTATGAGCTAAATTATGATTATCAATTGTTGCATAACAAGAAGCTGCAATATTATTAACAATCAAGGTGCCTTGTTGTGTCAATGGAGCTACATATCCTTGTTTAACAATATCGATCACATTCGAAATAGTTTCAGTAATTAATGCACCATCATCATTTATGATATAAATATTCATACCTATACGAACATTTTTTGCCATAATATAACCATGAATATCAGTTGGAAGAAGATGAGATGGAGTCAATGATATTTGTCGACCAGAAATTGTTGTCAATTGTTTAAATACAGCTGAAAGATGAAAAAAATAATAATAATAACAAAACAAAAATAAGAAATTCTACCATATTGATTAGGTTGATAGTCAAGCATTGTAAGTACATTTGTTGGAATAATTTTATTTGTTTTATCATCATATGCAAGAATTTTATCACCTGATTGTAATTCAATAATTTGTTTTTGTTTTCCATTAACTAAAGTAACAAGAGAATCGGCAGCAAAACAATGCCCTAAACTGGATGCAATCTCTAAACAAATTAATAATATCAATTAACAAAAAATAAATCATATGAATAAAACAGACTATGAATTGAGCAGTTTGCACTATCTATAACTGGACAACAGTTTTCAACAAGTTGTTTAACTTTATTAAATGCTGTTTGACCAAGCTAAAAAACAATAAACTCTATGAAAAACAAACAAAACTGTCGATAAAATTAATATTTATCTACTTGTTCTGCAACACATTCACTTATTTCTGTACTTAAACAAGCTGCAACATCAGCAGCACCATCACATATTTTTTCCACATCTAGAATGGAAATTTGTTGAATAAGTTTTATTTTGATATTTTTATCAACCTTGTTTAAAGGCTCCAAGAAGTACTGATTGGAAAGATGCAACACACTTAAGAATTTCTTTTGAATCTTCAGCTATTGGACATCGTGCATATGTAATTGTTATTAATATACCAATAATAAGAAGAAATTTTAAGGACATCTAAACATATATTGATTAAATTATTCTATAAAATCAATTATTTACTTTTACCATTTTCATTGTTTCCTCGGATAAGAAAAAAAAAATTTGATGAAATCGTATGTGAACTATTTGAATATCACTCACGAAATGGTTCTTTTTAACGATTTTTATCTAATTCGTCATCAATTAGAAAACCGACTCGTATCACAAATTCCTAATATTTTTCATTTCACATTAAATCATGACAAAAAAAATCAATCATATTTCAATGGTTAAATACAAAGACAAAGAAAAAAACTAAATTACTTACACTAAAACAAATATATATTTGTCTTTTTTTATAGTCCAAAGGATAATTTTCATTTAAGATCTTTCTCTTCAAAAATAAAAATAAAAAAACGATTCTATCTAAAAACAAGTCATTTTTATAGGCATGGTCCTTAAGATGTCCAATTCGAACATTCATAAGTATGACTTCCAACTTAAAAAGTTTTCTTCGAAAATTATGGTAAGTTTCTAGAGTTATCAAGCGACAAGGTCAAAATCGTATCCGTAAGAAAACTATAAGCGCTATTGAAGTAACAGTCCTTTATCTTAGCCGATCACTTGATAATGCTCATAGGCAACAGAGCTACAAAGCCTGGATAGACTCGAATCCGCCTTATAGTGGATAGATAATGACTTAGATTGGCTCTAAATATTGTAGAAATTTCCCTATTACTATTTTTATTTTCGTTTAACAAATGGCGTGCTGTTACAAGGTTAATTCATATTTTATCTATTATCAACTAGGCTTGTACCGAGCTCGAGCTACTTGGCCTCGGTTCATGCCTACTACCAACTCGTGTTCAATATACATAGACGACAGAGCCACAAGGCTTGAGAAAGTAAAAGCTTATCCTAGATTACGTTTCGTAGGCTCAAACATTGTACTTTTTCTATCAAATCGTAGATTTTAGCAGCGCATCACATTTTTTATGTAAACGCTAATAATTTTTGTTGTCTTCAGCAGCTATTTTCTCCATAAATAAGATTTAGAAAATATTTTTGAGGAAACGTTAAGTTTTGTATAAATAAATATTGGATCATGCATCGTCAATGAATTGAAATAGGGATTCTTCATTACAAGTAAAGAAGAACTGTACGAAAAATCTAAGTCAAATAAATTAGAATTTACTAAAATTTTTCGTTCGTTTTCAGCGACTAAGAGTCCATGCCTATTAAACATTTTTGACAGTAAATACAACATTTTGTTTTCTTTTATAGAACATTTCTTCTTTTCCTAGTAAAGCGGATCACAATTCCTTCTCTCGAAGATCGCATTTCGATGAACATAACCATTTGCATGTCTTTTTTTATGCAAGTTATGCATTTTTTTTCTGGTCTTTACCACTGTTTGTAACCATGTTTAGATGATCATGTCAAAAGGTTCTCTAGGTAAATATAGAAAAAAAAATGATCGCATATTTCTCCGACATTGGTTTTCTCTTTCGGATGAGGAAAATAAATTTGATATTCAACTCTCAATATCACAGTAATCATAGATTTTCTAGAAAATATTAGGGATGGGAAGTTACCGTTGCCGTTCCCAGGTAACGGTAACTGTTCCGTTACCAGTTACCTGGAAACGGTAACGGCCCGTTACCAGTTACCGAGGAACGGGATAACGGCTCTACTATGGGGGGCACCGTTGGATCCTCCCACGTCGAAAAATACGGGCCGGTCCCGACCGGAATATACCGAAATTCGATGGAACAGGTGGCAGTATTCCGGTCGGAAAATTTTCGGATTTTTCCGGTGACTTCCCACGAACTTTCTGCAGGAAACGGAAGGAAGTTGATGGAAAATCACCGGAAAAATTCCGAAGACTTTCCGACCGGAATACTGTCACCCTGTTCCGACGAATTCCGGTGTTTTCCTGCAGGATACGGTGAATTTTCCTGCGTTTTCCTGGCGGTTCCTGCAGGATCTGTTGTCCAAAACCATCGACCTGGGCTAAAGTCCTACTATTGGGGGATACCATTGGGTCCTCAAGTCCTACTATTGGGGAGTACACTTGGATCCTCAAGTCCTACTATTGAGCGGTACCCTTGGGTCCTCAAGTTCTACCATTGGGGTACCCTTGGGTCCTCAAATCCTACTATTGGGGGTACCCTTGGGTCCTCAACTCCTATTATTGGGGGGTGCCCTTGGGTCCTCAAGCACAAATGCCAAAGCTGTATTTTCGCCGTATTGTACTGAGTAGGAGCCCAAACATATACCCATCAATCGATAGAGCATCCCCGATAGCCCTATAGTCTGCCCGAACATGGCTATGTGTTGTCCTTACAATAAGAGAAAAAAGGCTCCTGAAATCTGATTAGTCTATTTTTGGACCAATCAAATGGCAGGATCCTATTTCTCAGTGTTGGGATGGATGGGGATCCCTACATATACCCATCAATCGATAGAGCACCCTCGATAATCCTGTGTTTGGCCCGCACATGCCCATCGCTTTCCTTCACAATAAGGGAAAAAAATTTAAACCCCCTCGGGTACTCTAATAATAGGACTTGAGGAGCCAAGGATAACCCCCAATAATAAGACTTCAGGGCCCAAGGGTACCTTTAATAGTATGGCCGTTACACCGTTCCTTGGTAACTGGTAACGGCCCGTTACCGTTTCTGGGTAACAGGTAACTGTTCCGTTACCAGTTACAGGGGAACTGGTAACTGCCCCGTTACCAGTTACAGGGGAACTGGTAACTGCCCCGTTACCAGTTACAGGGGAACTGGTAACTGCCCCGTTACCAGTTACCGGGGAACTGGTAACTGCCCCGTTACCAGTTATCGGAGAACTGGTAACTTTTTCCTTAGCACCGGTTACCATTACCGTTCTTGGGTAACGGGGTGAGAACGATAACTTTCCACCCCTACCTATATTTTGTATATTAAGAGGGGCTCAAGGGTCCATATAGAGCGTTGAGCCCCCTCTAGCTCAAAACCCTGGCTACGCTACTGCTACGGATCCGGATCAGCTACCATCGAAGATTCAAAAACATTAAAAAATTTTCACCGCTGCCACCGATTAATCCATCGGTTCACACCACTTCGTGTGGGTGTGGATGTGGATTTCCTCTTTGTTCACTCAGACTCGTACACCAGCCTGTTTTCTTTTTGTTTTTCTCATACATTTCTTTGTAATTTGAAGGCTTTCGCATTCATTTAGAAGTCAAAATAGAGCGCGTTCACTTTCACACTTTTATTGTTGACCGGATGTCTTATGTTCTAATTATTACACATTCGTCTGTGGCGAGAGATCTTGATCGTCTTTTTAATACATCGCAGTGTGCGGTGTTATTCCTGCCTTTTTCTCAGCATTAATTTGTAGTAGGAATCCGGTTGTGCTGACGCTGAGGCTATTTTTGTGTAACTCTCAGCTTTATTTCTGAACACTGACACATTGTTGTCAGATCTATTTCTTTTTGTCCTCAATCTGGTACTATGGTATGTTGCCTAAAAGCATTTGCTCAGACTCTTGCACATGCCCTTTTAACCCATCCCGTTTTCTTTCATCTTGACACCTTCCTGTGAAGTTCGAAGCTCTGCGCCCTCACTCTTATGCATTGTCATGTGGTCAGAAGCTTTTAACCCTAGCTACGACGCAATGACTTTTTGTAGGAAGTTAGTTTCCATCGCCTTCATTTATGTTTTTTGAATATAAGGTTGTTGTCCTAGATTTCACTTTATGTTGTGCTACCGAAATTCTCGTTTGGCCACGCAGAAATATAGTTCTATGACTCACAGTTCTTTCGGCACATGAATGCAATCGTGTGTAAAGAAAAGGTATTTTTCCCCAGTCGCAGTCATATTTTGGCAGCGTCACCATGCTATATTTATGTCTTCTCATGAAGTTCCCAGTCACTTTATCCTAATAGTTAGGTTGTAGTTTCTGGACTAACGGATAGTGATGAATAGAATGGAATAACAAGAAAGCAAACTAGGATGTGGGTGTGGGTGTGTGGTTGTTGGTGTGTGTGTGGGTGTCGGTGTCGGTGTGGGTGTGGGTGTGGGTGCGGGTGTGGGTGTGGGTGTGGGGTATGGGTGTGGGTATAGGTGTGGGCATGGGTGTGAGTTTAAACAAAAGCTTCAGATACCCACATCTCATCCACACCCAGCATCCATACCCAGCACCGACCCACACATTGGGTGTAGGGTGTAGGTGTGGGTGTGGAATGTGGGTGTGGGTATGAGCGTGTGTGGGGGTAGGTGTGGGTGTGGATGTAAGTATTATTTCTCTTCACATCCGCCAACACACCCACATCCACACCCACACCCTAGCCAGTTAATTCTCAGCAGCTGATGATGGTAGACATCAAGAGAAGTGCTTCAACTATGGACCTATTGAACTGAAATTAGTCGGTTAAATTGATTCAACTGCTTATTCCAGCTTTTAGTCGAGCATGAAAGGCGTTTACAAGCACTAATAAAATCGAACTGTTCCTGACTAATATAATTTCAGGGCACATAGGCGGCTGAAATATTCAAATATTGCTTGTCTTAAATCAGATTTGATGTGATGATCTGAAAGAGTAATTAAAGATGACTGTTCCAAGTTGAATAACCGAACGACGCAAGGCCATTTTAGTGCTGACGAAAGTAGGGCTATTCCAAAATAATACACTGGCATGAAACGAAAATTTCCCAGGATGTGCAAATGGACAAGCACCTAATCCCTACTCTCCAGGTCTTGGATGAAAGATGCATTTTCTATTACTTTTCTGCTTTGCAAGACTGGCCATAGAATTCAATGAACATAACACAAATGTCCCACTCGATATTTATGATATATAGAACAAAATTGCATCTGTAATTATACATTTTATACGTGGCAGAGGTTGTTCAGCCTCTCACAAAAGTGGGATTTAGATAATAGAACAAAGATAACGCTACACAAGGGCCTGAAATCAAACTCGAACGAGAAAGCTCTGATCATTTTCGAGTCTATACCACCTATAAATTTTCTCAAGTCATTCAAATTAGTGAATATAATGAGTTCACGGGCACAAATCTAGCTCATGTTAGCTCTTTTTCTTTGGTTCGAACCGAATCAAATCCGAACCAAACAAACTTCGGTAATCTCGGACTCTGCACTTCACTAGTATGACCAAGACAATTATTGCAATTGAATAATCATCGACTATATACATTCAGTAAACAGTACTAAAAAATGGAGCTCGAACCGAGGGTGTCGGTGTGAATGTGTATTTTCTTTTTATCCACATCCACACTCACACCTTACTATGGATTCAGTCGTTTTTTTCCCTCATACAATTAGTTTTTCTCTATGACAAGATATACATCATTGTCGAGTAACGTATTGTCTCTTGAATGATAGATTGATATACTAAAAATGAAGGTGTGATCTTTTGTATAACGTTCGATATGCCTCGCACTATTTTTCAAAATCGTATATTTAACTTGTATTATTCCGGGACAATTTCAAAACTCACCAATGCCTTTTTCAATTTGGTGGCTAAACACACCGAAGATCTTCGTTTCGAGTACTCACCTTCGCCTGGTCACAGCTACACAATAATAGACTTGTCGACAAATGAAAAATTGACTGTGCAAATACTGCTGTCTCACCAGTATAAATAGTAATCAATTCTCTTTCTTTTTCTCTCTCTCGTTTATTGTTTACAGAGGGAGTTTTACCTTTGTTGATACATAAAGTTCCAATGACGGTAGCAAAACAGAACAAATCTTTTTTCTTATCGTTTCGTTACTCAGTCAAGAAAAATAGGGTGGGTGCGGGTGTGGGGTGTGGCTGTGGCTGTGGGTGTGGGTGTGTGGGTATGGGTGTGTGGGTGTGGGTGTGCGTGTGGGGTGTGGGTATGGGTGTGGGTGGGTGGGTGTGCGTGTGGGTGGGGTCGGTGTGGGTGTGGGTCGGTGTGGGTGGCTGTGGGTGTGGGTGTGTGGCTGTGGCTGTGGGTGTGTGGCTGTGGCTGTGGGTGTGGGTGTGTGTGTGGCTGTGGCTGTGGCTGTGGCTGTGGCTGTGGCTGTGGCTGTGGCTGTTGGTGTGGGTGTGGCTGTGTGGCTGTGGCTGTGGGCATGGGTGTGTGGCTGTGGGTGTGTGTGTGGCTGTGGCTGTGGCTGTGGCTGTGGCTGTTGGTGTGGCTGTGGCTGTGGCTGTTGGTGTGGGTGTGGGTGTGTGGCTGTGGGTGTGGGTGTGTGTGTGGCTGTGGCTGTGGCTGTGGCTGTTGGTGTGGGTGTGGCTGTGTGGGTGTGGGTGTGTGGGTGTGGGTGGGGTGGGTGTGGGTGGGTGTGGGCGTGGATGTGGGTGTGGGTATGGATGTGTGGGGGTGGGTGTGGGTGTGAGAATGGGTGTGTGGGTATGGGTGTGGGTGGGTGTGGGTGTGGGTGTGGATGTGGGTGTGGATGTGGGTGTGGGTATGGATGTGTGGGTGTGGGTGTGGGTGTGGGTGTGAGTATGGGTGTGTGGGTGTGGGTATTACGTCTCTTAGGGATGTGCAGTTTCAGTATACTGACCACCGAGAAAATCACACTGGTGTTCACCGGTACGCTGACGACACCGACACTGAGCGTCACTGTCTGCAGTGAGGCACTGACAGTGAGCGAACTGTCTGTAGTAACACACTGACAGTGAGCGAGCTGTCTGCAGTGACACACTGACGGTGAGCGAACTGTCTGCAGTGAGACACTGACACTGACTTGCACTGTGTTCAGTGAAACACTATCAAGTCAAAAGCGGCGGTTCACCTGAACGGTGTCCCTCGTCAGTGCCAGTGTCTCGCTGCAGACAGTGCGGTCAGTGTCAGTGTATCACTGCAGACAGTTCGCTCACCGTCAGTGCATCACTGCAGACAGTGACGCTCAGTATCAGTGTGTCACTGTCAGTAATTCAGTGTTTTCACCGAAACTGCACATCCCTAACTTCTCTTTATCTAAACCCACACCCACTCCCACACCCATACCCGCACCCACACCCACATCCACACCCATACCCACACCCACACCCACACCCACACCCACACCCCACACCCATACCTACAGCCACACCCACAGCCACATCCCACCCACCCACACACCCACATCCACACCCCACACGCACACCCACACCCACATCCACCCACACCCAAATTTTGAGACCTACTGCGAAGCTCTGAAAATTTCCTATGGAACCTATATTTTTTACTGTAGAAGATGTGTCAGAGTGTACAATCATACTGTTGTTGATTACGCTATACAGCAATGTCTGAGAAATTCGCCTGCATCAAAGTGTCGCAAAAGGATCACAACACTTGCTGATTCAGCGTTACTTCACCTGTACATTGACTTTGTGCTGCTTTTTCTTATAAATTGGAAAAAACCCACTGACAACAATGAACAAAGTGCTCCATTCTCCATTTGCTTATCAAATATTTACTGTACAAGTGAAGGCCGCTATTCAAGTATGCTGTTTGCAAAGACGTCGACTTTCCGCGAAAAAAGAGCAAAAGCATGTACGGAAATCAACTTTTTTCTTGCTTTCTATAAATGATTGATGTGATACAAACGATATACTGTGTCATTCGCAAAGAATAAAGCAAGGGTTCATGGTGTTTGGTCGAGCCTTTTTCAATACACAAAATATTTATTGTAGATTTCTTGACCGATTGATAATCGAACAGCGGAAAAGTGAAACTTTTGAAAGTTCATTTCTGAAAACTATGCAAATCTTTGTGAAGAGCGCATAAAGGTAGCAAACTTACCACGAAAGCTCCCCAATTGATTCACGCCGTTTTTGTTGATATTTGACCCACATGTAGTGTTCGATGAGATTAGAAAAAGTCGAAAATAATAACGGCCAATAGGCCCTCCTTCTCGAGTTATGATCATTTTATTGGGTTTACTATCCATGACAAGAGATTCGGTGAAAAATTGAAGTACCGAATTTTGATCTGACATTTTGTTCACATGCAGATCTTATGGCCAGTATATTAGCCTAAAAGTTTCAGCCAAAATGAATACTTCTTTCTCGAAATATTGTTTTTCAAAAAACCGGTATCGTGATATGCACATGCCAAGAAAATCGATTCTTATGGAAAACGTAATACTTTGAGAAAGAAGCATTTGTTTTGGCTGAAACTTTTAGGCTAATATACAGGCTATAAGATCTGGATGTGGACAAAATTGTAGATCGAAATTCGAGAATTTGATTTTTCACTGAATCCCTTGTCATGGATGGTAAACTCGGTAAGATGACTTTAACTCGAAGAGGAAGACCTATGGACTTTTATTCTTTTAGGGTTTTTCTAGTCTCATAGAACCGTACATATGAGCAAAATACCAACAAAAATGGCGTGCATCAGTTGAGGATCTCATTCGCTAGTTATTTTAATGTTGACTTTTTAGGATTCTATTCTGTAGTCGATTGACTAATGATCAAGGAGCTAGAATGAAATGGACCATGCAAAAGTAGCCTTCGAAATAAGATGAAAAGATAACAGGTTAAAAGTAAAACTAATAACTGATCCGAAAGGGCTCAGAACTTTAAAAGTTAAAGTAATAAGGAAATACTATCTATCTAGGAAGAATCAGCGAGGACTTCACTCATGAAGTCTGAGGAAGTCCTGAAGTCGTTTGAAATGTTTTGAAGTCTCATGAAGTCTTTTGAAGTCTTGAAGTCTTGAAGTTCTCTATTTTTCCTCTGTCATGAAGTCCCATGAAGTCCGTGAAGGAGGGCTGGACAAGATCCCCCAAAATCGAGAAATTGTTCCATTTACAGCAGAAATGCTTCATCCCCCAAAAGATCAAGACGAAATGCTTTATTAAAACACTGCAGCCGTTGTATTGATCCAATTTTCAAGGAGAAATTCTTGATTCATTTCTCCCTTCATACGAAGAAGTCAAAAAGACTTAGATATCGATGATATTCCTTTTTCCCTCTAAGGAAACTTTCTAGTAGGAGTGGATTTTTCTCGGTAGAAATGTAATTTTTTCAAGAAGAAATTCTTCATCAATTTCACCCTTCGCAAGAAGAAGTCAAAAAGATTTAGAGAGATATCGATTAGTTTGTTTTTCCACTCTAAGGACACTTTCTAGTCGAAGCGAATTTTTCTCAGTAGAAATGTAATTTTTTTAAAGAGAAATTCTTCATCCATTTCTCTCCACCCAAGGAGCAGTGAAAAAGACTTAGAGAGATATCGATCATTTTCTTTTTTCACTCGAAGTACACGTTCTAGTAGAAATTGATTTTTTTCCAGCAGAAATGTAAAATTTTCAAGCAGTAATTGTTCATCCATTGCCTCTTTCATAAGGTGAAGTCAAAAAGACTTAGAGAGATATGGATCATTGTATTTTTGTAATTTAGGGACGAGTTGTAGTAGAAATGGGTTTGTTTCAGCAGAAATGTGATTTATTCAAGGAAAAGTTATGTCTGAATTTCTACCTTTACAAGTGGAAGTAAAAAAAAGACTTAAGTCGGTAGTAAATTTGTTACGCCTTGAGACCTAATGAGAATAACTAGGAAGAATAAGTTTGTTCCTAGGCAACGTGTTTGATGTGAGAAATAGTGTAGGCTTTTCTGCTGCGACTAGTACAAATGTAAATTGCTTTGGTACATTGGAGACGTTTTCGTTTCAATTTAGTTTATTAAAAGAAACTGAAATATATTATTTATAATTTTAAAGTCAAGATAAATGTATTAGAGGATTGCCTTGCGGTGAATCTTTATTCAGGAAAAATGGAGAACAACAAATAATGCATAGATTGATATAGTCGGTGGGCCTTCCACACCATACCACACAACACGGTTCTCTGAACATGTTTAACATATATATAGAGAGAGAGCAGGAGGCATGAAATGAGAGAGATATGAAGAAAAGAAAGACATGATCCAGTGTGTATAACAAAGGGAAACAGTGAATGTGATAATGAATGATATTAGAAAATAAAGAAAAGAAAAATAATGAAATGATCTGGGAGAAATGTGAATAAAATGAAACGCGGTGCCTGTATAAAATGAAATGTTTAATTTGTAAATATAAAATGCAATGGAATCTTTATCTTGTCACAATAAAGATGAATATATTTTGTATTTTTGATGAACGATGAATTAAAAAAGAAAAAAAGATTTCTGTTTGTGATAGTTGTTAGAATATGTGGATGAGATATGAAATGATGTGTGCATAAAACCTTATGTGTATACTTCATTTGTATGCGTGATACTACAGTCTTTTTTTAGCCATCGGTATCGAAATAAAAATAGAAAGTTTCAGGAAAAGAAATCTGTCTTTATTATTGAATTGATCTGTATTGTTTAAAAAGAAAGAATTCGTTTATCTTTATTTTATAAGATAAAGAATTTTTGTATTCTGTGTTTAAACAATAAAAATGTTTTCAGTGATTTAACTTTATTCTGTAAATGTAAATATTCTCTCACATGTTTTCTTTAATATAAGAAAAGAAGAAAGTTAAATTAATAGCCCTGGTAAACACCGATGACTTTGTGTTTTAGTCTGATGATATGTGGGTAACAACGGTGCTGATTTATAAGGAATGAAATTTTCGTTCAGACAATTTTTTCTTTCCATTTCTGCTTGAAAAATCATTTCTCCTTGATAGAAACAATTTCTGCTTGAAAAAGCATTTTTCTTTAAAAGAAACGATTTCTGCTTGAATCGAAATGCATGTAGAAGAACAGAAAAAGATACATATATGTTTATATTCGTTCTTTCCATTTCTCCTTGATATGTATGACTTTATGTGGGATGAAGCATTTCTCTATAAACGGGAACAATTTCCCCATCGACTGGTCCAATTGTCCACTGCTGCCGTGAAATCGATGAAGTCTGTTGAAGTCCTGTGAAGTCTCATGAAGTCTCGCGGAGTCTTGTGAAGTCTTTAGAAGTATTGTGAAAGTTTGAAGTCCCTATGGTTGAACTCCGTTGAAGTCTTTGAAGTTTTTTGAAGCCATCAAGTCTTGAAGTCCGCTGTTTCCCTTTGGTAGACGGCTTTTAGAGGTTAATGGATACGTTGCCTCTAACAAACGATTATGCCAAATTTTGTCCTAGCTTACATGAAATATGTGAGTTTCACATTTTAGCCTCGACAGAGCTGCTCTGACAAGCTTTTTTTTATTCTCTTATGGTTTATACATTATCGCTTCTTCTGAATCCAGAATCTATTCAAATTAGACATCATTAAAAAAAAAACTTGTCTACTGTAAATATAGGTCATTTTAGTACTTTTTCATATCTCCATTGCTCCATCAACCAGTCGATTTTATAATTTGATTTATTATTGTAGTATATCAATAAATCTCCTTTATAAATAGCCATTGCAACAGCAGAAAAAAAATGGTAAACAATAAATACAGTTTTGTTTTCTGTCCAGAAACTGTTTTCTACACCTTTCAATGGTACAGTCACAATGGACTAAGTTAAGTCATTCCTAAGTTCTCACGGGCTTTTTTGCCAATTGACAGAATGTTACGTGATTTTCTGTCAATTGGTAAAAAATTATTAAAATTGGCAGAGTGTTGGAGGCGGTTCTGCCAATTGACAGAACGTCATTGACAGAAAAGGGATCTCTGTCACTTTGCCAATACACTTTTCTGCCAATAACGTCCTGCCAGCTGGCAGAACCGCCTCTGACACTGCTACCCAGGTCGAGCATTCTGACGGCCCGATACGACCGTATACAGCCGTTTACGACGCCGTATACCGCCGTATACAGCGAAAATACGACCGTACACGGCCGTATATACACCTTATTTCCATGGACCGTATTACGGCCGTATATCACCGCGTCGTATACGGCGAAATACGGCAGTATACAGCTACCGTATACTGCCGTATTTCGCTGTATACGACACGGTGATATACGGCCGTAATACGGTCCACGGAAATACGGCGTATATACGGCCGCGTACGGCCGTATTTTCGCCGTATACGGCGTCGTAAACGGCCGTATACGGCCGTCGTAATGCTCGACCTGGGTACCTGTTACTCGTTTCCATCCAACATTACCTACCTCTTAGTCGATTTTAATCCATCATTACCTGTTAATGGTTTCCATCTAGAGTTACCTTTTAATCAATTTTTATTTATTACTTACTTCATATCGGAGATAAGCGCTTTTCGTGAGATTCGAACCAGAAACCTCTGATTTTCCCATGATTTTTCTTGTTCAGAAACTATTGACTTACCACTGGACTAAATCAGGCAACCAAGCTAAAGTTGGAACTCCTATATAAATTGTTTCAAAATGGAGATGGTGCAATTACATCAGAAGCCGATTGAAATCGATTAAGTCCTATATTATGAGAGTACCCTTAGGTCCTCAAGTCCTATATTATGAGAATATCCTTAGGTCCTCAAGTCCTATATTATGGGGTACTCCTAGGTCCTCAAGTTCTGTATTATGGAGGTACCCTTAGGCCATCAAGTCCTATATTATGGAGGTACCTTAGGTCGTCAAGTCCTATATTATAGGGGCACCCTTGGGGCCTCAAGCTCTATATTATGGAGGCACCTTTAGGTCCTCAAGGGTGTGGGTGTGGGTGTTGTTTGGTGTGGGTGTGGGTGTGGGGTGGGTGTGGGTGTGGGTGGGGTGTGGGTGTGGGTGGAGTGTGGGTGTGTAAGGAAAAAATACTAACGCCAAGCACACCCCACACCCACACCCACACCCTCATACGTTTTCTGCTTTCTCTTATTCGAAAGGTTTTAATACAAAATTTTTTTTTACACCGTAAACAAGAAATTTATTGTTTCTTATTTCTTTTAAAATTAGAATTTGTAAAACAAACGAAAATTGGCACGAAACTTTAAGCTACTGAGTTAAAAATTGAATAAGTCGAGAGTACAAGCCAGAGATGTCCATCGCGGCTGAGAATTAGCCGCTGCCGCACCGCCGTCGTTTAAAAAACATGGTGCCGCGCCGCGTTTGTCAGAAAAACGAAAGCTACCGCACCGCGTCCACATTGAAATGTAACGCGCCGCTGCCGCGCCGCGGCTTACTGGAAAAAAAATCTGCCGCTGCCGCGCCGCCGCCGCATCACTGCCACGACAGTACAAAAAATACAGTCTAGAAAATGTGTTCGTCTCTAAAATAAAAAAAATATGTATTATAAAGTTCATGAATTACTGCACCAAATGCAAGGGTGAAAAACAGATCCCGATAGACTCTATGGATCTTATAGATTTCTAAAGAATATTAATAGAGTGTGTAATAAAATTGTCTGACTCTTCAAAAATCGATCAGAATCCACTTAATAAATATTCATCATGAGGAAAACTACAAAAGTATAAAAACAAATTTATTATATTATTCAAAGATGTTAAGTAATGAGCGATGCAAAAGTTTTTACACAAATCTCAAATCCTGTTAGACCATATTACCAACTTCTGAATCAATCATTTTTTTTTGTTAGAAAGAGCAAAGTCTGAACTACAAGTTTTGTATCAGGCATATTTTGCCAGAACGAATCTGAGACGGAGGAAAAGCCAAAAAGCAAATACCTCTAAAAAAGTTCTTGCAACGCCTTTTGCAACTTGAAAAGTCTGTATTTCTCAATTATTTTAAGCTGCATAGGTCAAATTTGAAGAAAACATACATCAAAATGTAGCACATTAAAAACTCTATAATATCAGCTTTGAGACACATTTTGGGATCCATTCTTGACTTTTTAATCAAACAAGTTTGAAACACGAAATTTTTGCAAAATTGAGCCTTTTCAAGAACTATCAGTTTACAAAAATATCAGCCATCATCTCCAGAAATCATGCATGAACTGAATTCTTTTCGCGTTATTTGGTCGAAATATATCTAATCGTAGAATTTTAGCAGAAAAAAATATATTCAAAAAATATTTTTTATCGATGTAAAACGATCAAGTAGTGAGAACGACCAAATGACTCAGTCTCTTTCAGAAAAGCTATTTGTTGATACAAAACTAGGAATAGATTTAACTTCCAATACATCATTAGAAAGAGCACTATTTTTGCTACAAAAACATCATTGAACGTTTTTTCTCACTCCTCTTCTAATATAAAAAGAAACTAACAGAAAATAGAAAATGATGTTGCTCGATGGTGAAGTTGCAAGAACTTTTTTAGAGGTGTTTGCTTTTTGGCTTTTCCTCCGTCTCAGATTCGTTCTGGAAAAATATGTCTGATAAAAAATTTGCAGTTCAGACTTTGTTCTTTCTAACAAGGAAAATTGATTAATTCAGAAGTTGGTAATATGGTCTAACAGAATTTGATATTTGGGCAAAGACTTTTGCATCGCTCATTATTAAAAAAA
>CAJNOP010001360.1:18684-34836 GCA_905250075.1 Rotaria sp. Silwood1
TGTCAAGAATTTTTCGATTCAAAGCCGAAGGAGTGGTACTTTGACCAAATCCGAAAGCTTGCAGATCGTTGGCAGAAGGTCGTGGACAATGATGGTCTTTATTTGGAAGAATAGTTGTTGTTATTTTTGTATAAATTCATGCATAAAAAATCATTATTTTAACACGGCGCACGAACTTTTTACACAACGTAATATTTGAAATATAGTCTTTCGAAAATTTAAGAAAGTCTGCATAAGAGCTTAGATCCTTGCAACTTTATGATCAACAAGAAAAGCTTATCTATCAAAGCATTATCAATATAAAAATTAATGTGGAACATAAAGTCGATACTGCTATGGCATCATTCATCAAAAAGGCGAATACATTTAAATAGTTCAAGGTTAAAAACTTCATTTTTTCTAGCGACCTCGTAGTTCGAACATTCGAGGATGTGAGTGTAGACAAATGTGACTTTTGTTCACTTCATATTCACATGAATATTTACATTCACACCGTTAGTAAAAGGCACACGAATAGTAGGATAAACTTCAGATATAACTCGAAAGAACAATGTTAGTTTTAATAATTGTTATATATTATACGTAGACTTTCTATAGAACAGATAAGTAAATAATTCTAGCTTTTACAGATGTTCAGCAAGTGTTTCTGACTTGAATCTATATACCTGATATTAATGAGGAAACAGTATAAATACCACTAACTAGACTCATTTGTTATATCATCCTAATGAGGTAAGTAACTTAGAAAGAGTTCTTAAAAGAAAAAAATGGATAAAAAATTACAAAACAACTTCTTCACTTTCACACTTCTCTATACACATGAATTGAAGCCAATAAAAAATTCTTCTAGACACTTGATTAGAAGGAAGTATAAACTCACTGTGTGATGTATGGTAGTAATCTTTGGACTTGATATTTCCACGGAATGCATGGTAAATAAGGCAAGTTTCAGGTTTATCATGCAAATTGGGATACAAATCATGATCAATTACTCGAAAAATTGACTTTTTTTCCTCTCGTTGCATTTCAACTTTCTGCAAGTTGTTAAAGTATCGCAATTGTTTGTACCAGTTTTGTTTGTCCTTTTCTTCCCATTCATATGCGATATGTAATAAATAAATGTTATCATCATAATACTTATCAATCAAATCTTCAATAGTTGTCATTTTCTTAAGTAGAATAGATAGATTTGGTTCTTTTCTTCCACTATCTAAGCCTTTTTCAATTGTCATTTGATCGAATCGACTCAGAGCTTCAATTTTAGCATTAATTCGTGCATTTTCTTTTAGGAATCGATCGATAGACTTCGGAGAACATAATTTTTTCTCGTAAAAATCATTCAACAAATCGATTATTTCATTTTCGTTAGCTTCACCGCGTCGAATTCGTTCAAGTAATAATGCTATGTCACGCTGTGTTCGTCCCTCTGCATCCACTAATTTTCTTTGATGCATATGAATAACATCTGTCCAAACTGGTGAGATAAAATCTTTCCATTGTTCAATTTTAGCAAGAAAGTCATTGATTATTCGTTTTCCTCTGTGTATTTCCTCAAAAACATTTTCAATACTATGTATCATATGATTGGCAATTTCTTTAATAATACTGAAATGAAGATACATAAAAATATAGATATTTACATCAAGTTTTGAATATATACTACTACCGTTTTTCAATGCGTAATTCATACTTGAAAATTTCTGCCATACGTTTCAATGGATATAACTGAAATTCAAGTTGTTTACCTTTCCCTTCGTTTAATTGTTTCAACATAGATGGTACTTTTTTAAAAATATTAAAAACATCGTCCACAGTATGGGGAACATCGTCTATTAGAACATCACCGGAGAAACTAATTTTCAATGAACGAAACTTCGAATTTGCTTGCTCAACGTTCTCCAATTTTGCTTGACCTTCAACATTGACTGTTGCCTTTTTCAACGATGCTGATAGTAGACCTTGTAGCTCCTCGGCTGCTTCTGAATTGTTCAGCGCTTGTTCGAATGTTGCTGCAACACGTGCACCCCACATAATACCCGTAATGCAATGTGTTGCATTTGGATTTTCTAATGCATCTGGTATAAAATAATTGTATAAATCCGCCATACTAACTTGCAAATGTTGTTGCTTTGTTTTAACATTAAACATCAGAGTTACTCTAACTGTTTGACTGTCAGTTTTTGTTTGATTTAAATATTTTGCTGAACCATCGACTTTAACTAGGCCAGCCATAAGACTTAGTTTCATGGATCCTTCAATATTAAGCTTATTAAGTGTATCTTTTTGAGATAGATTTTCATCCACATAAAAATCTGAACTTGCACAATCTGTTGTGGAAATCAATGATGATGCTAGTTCTCGATTGAATAAATTTCCACCTTCAAATTGATCGCTACGAATATCATATAAACTGCCAATGAATCCATGTCGACCAATGGCTTGTTTCGAAATTGCCAAATCGATGCCACTCATTTGTCAACTAACAAAAGTAAGTCAAAATACACGGTGTAGCTTATCTAAAATGAAAAACAATGAGTCCTACAGGCGAATGTGTTACTAGTATTTATACGATTTACTTGATGTACTGAAATTACAGACCTAAGTAGTAGCGGACAACAGACGCGAAACTACTTGTGTTGAGTTCAATAGCAACAGAAAAACACTACATGACATCAGTGAGAAGAATTCCATTGCTCTGGAACAAGCCAAGTCTTGTGGAGATTTGATTGGCTAGAAAATGTTGGTTAAAGTTTTCACTAGTGCAATGAGTCTATGGGCTTTTTTATTTCAAACTGAATTCCAAAATCAAAAAAACCACACCAATTTCTTCCGAATCAAACTTTTCTCGCTTGATACTACGTAGTCTCACTAAAAACCCTTAGTCCCCCCTAGTCCTGCAAAGTCCCCCTTAGTCCCCCCCACAAAAAGCTTAGTCCCCGCTTAGTCCCTTGTGCAGGGGACTAAAGCCTATAGTACACAAAACCACAAGCACACCCTCACCCTCATTCGCGCGCCCACACCCGCACCATGGGTGTGGGTGTGTGTGTGGGTCCCAGACCAACACTCACACCCTCAGTCACCCCCCTCTCTCACTCCTAGACTCACGTTTCAGTTTGAAATCAAGTATTATTTTTATTTGATAAATTCAGACTGAAATTAAATAGCCCATAGTATGAGTGCAGTTTTTTATTTTTGTGCCCACTAATATTTGTATTCAGCATGTCAAGAAGGTAGGTGTGGGTGTGAATTAAGTTATTTTTATCAACACCCACATCCTCGAGCGAAGAGGTTTTTTGACAAAAATGTCCGCAATTGCTGCATAAAACATGCTATTCAGCAACCAGCACAACTACTCTGAGAAATAGCATAGATTATATGACGAGCGTTAGCAAGAAATAACGAATCGGCAGAATTCTGAAACTCACTTTTTGGCGTCGAATGTTCTTGCTTGTCAGCAAGTCCATTTATGAAATACCAATATTCGATGCGGAATCAAATTCTGCGTTAAGCACCACTAATTAGAGAGCAGACACGAGCATAGTCACGAATATTACAAACAATTAATAGTAGAATGGCTAAGAGAACGCAATTTTTTGTCCATAATCCCTGTTTACCGTAATACGGTCTCCTTCGAAAATCTAATAATTTCAGAAGCAATCGAACTCTCCATTCAGCACAAACACTTCTAAGAATAGCAGCACTTCTGGAATGAATATCAGCAGGAAATGTGTAACAAATTGGCCTTCGTGCCGGTACTTCGACCCTAAGAGCTCTCTATGATGAATGAACCTCGATGAAAATACTATTCGGTAGAGAATTGAATTCTCTATGCAACATAGCGAATTGAGGGGTTGGTAGACATTTTTCAGAGTTCGATGCAGGGTCAGTGGTCGGCTCAATAGATTATTGTGTTTTGGGGTCGTAACCAGATATTTCTGTTGTATCATCTCCATCGAAGATAGCACCATTCGATGCCGAATCATATTCTGAATTGAGCACAACCTATTAGAAAGCTACCACAGATGTAAGAAGGACTGTCAAGAAGAAAAACTGGAATCCATTGCTAACGTTCCTTAAGCTATACAATCAATGAAAACATCGTCTATGCTTCTCTTTTGCCGCAAAATAAAACGAATTTACGAAAATATTTCACAAACCTTCTGACCACATTCCAAAGGAGATACTCAGTAGCTCACTGATTACAGTAACTCGAAACAAGGAATATAGCTTTGTCACACAAAAGATTTGACCATCGAAATACTAGATAGTACACATCAGTAGAGCTGGCCAGCTTCCATTCGCGACCAGAATAGCAAAGGTACAAGGGTTCCCTGGGCGAATCCAGGAAGTACTTTTCAGGGTAGGTGTTCCGCGATGAATAAAAACCGAAAAATCGATTCTTAAGGTGGCTGATTTGAACTATGGAAACTCTTATTATACCAATCGATAGAGTTCGTTCGGTTCTATTTGGAGCAAGAATAGAACATTTGGAATAAGTTTCTCGCAATTTCGTGGTGGAAATACTCGAATACTGTGACAACTTCACCTACGTCAACCTCATAAGACTGTAGGAGCACCGGTAGAATAAACGGGATAGAAACAAATTTCTGTTAAAAAAATGCGCTATTAACGAAAAAAAAACGCATTGTAAAATATGCGTTTTCGAACAACATGCCTGTGTTTAAAGTCTAGAGAGAACATGCGAGCGGAAAAAAGCGCGTTCAAACTGTGTTTTTTGTAGTATTTTTTTTGTAGGAAGACTTTCAGTTCTCAGAAATTCATTTTTGAAAAGTTTAGTCTACTATATTTTTTGACATTGTCACCAAAATGTGGTTTGGCGATCGGTCGGATCTTTAACACGTGAAAAAACTTCTCTTAAAATATATAATTCTCAATTTCAAAAAGTCCCTCAAACACTATTGATATTTAACAGTTTTCACTATATTCTGTAACTTACTGAGTGTCGACACTAGTACCATACGGGATATTCTGATTGTATTAGTCTTAACTGATCCTTCTCTATCTCTCTTGTTATCTCGAGAAGGAAGCATAAAAAATGTTCTCCATGGTCTTATGATGTTGTCTCAACTGGCATAGAAAGAGTGGCTGAATGTAGAAAAAGAATGACATGATAGGATGGTGAAGAGAATAAATATTGACGTGACGTGATTGTTTTACACATATTCTTTCTTCTCTCTCCGTATTTTTATCAAACAATATATACATCCACAAGCTACAGGCAAGCTTTTTCCTCTTTTTCGCCAATTTTTTCTTTTTCTCGTCATTTACAGAAGGAAGACATAACACGGCTTCCCCATAATTTTGTGACGCTTTCTCAACTGGTCCAGAAGTGACTGCTTGATGTAGAAAAAAAAAATAGGATGGCGAACAAAATAAGTATTGGCTTGGCACAAACATTTTGCGCTGATTTTTCTCTCTTCGCTCACTCTATTTTTATCACGTAGTAAATACATCAACAAGCCACAGACTGGTTTTTCCCTTCTGTTATAGTGTGAATCAGTTATATATGATCTTGCTTCTTTTCTTCCATTCCTGTTCTGCTATGCATATATGTATAAATGAAAATATAAATGTTTTTTTTTCTGCTCTTTTGCTTTCTTCACATTCAAGTATTTTGCACAATGTTATCTTCTTTGAAGTTGCTAAGGTATTTTTCCTCTCGTTCATGTTATCTTTCAACTATATTCAGATTTGTTTTGTTTGTTAGTATATATAGCGAGTGTTTTTGGAAAAATAGAAAAGTCTTGTAATCGATGAGTTAGATCGAATCCTCCCGTTAATATCTTCCTTGCTGAAACTTTCTGCAGTTTGGCATTTTCAGAGAACAAAGGTAAAAATACGCTTTCAAACAGATTTACGAAAACGTCCATTACACCTATCGCAAGTTCCTACTTCAGTACTTTAGTGTCTCAGAAGTTCACATCTTTTGTCGTCTTAACATTAGTACCTAGGAGCTATTACGAATACCATCCTAATGCCAAAGTTACCCTGACTAGTAACTGTGGACACACACAACAGACACAATCTTCAAGAGAAACACCTACAACAGCCTCTCAATTCATACAAACGTAAGATTAACATCCAGTATGACTGCATTAGCATCTTGATAGCAATCAAATTGTATTTGGAAACATTCAAAACAGTTTTTGGTCGACATGTTGCTATGCACTTCGACGTATCTTCACATATTTTGAATACGAAAAATACATCAGCGAAGTAAGAAAAGCATAGAACAAAAGGAAAATGCATGTAAAAGTAGCAGAAATTAAAGAATGATTTTCGTAACAATTTGAGTACTTCTATCATACACAGTTCCACAGAGAATTATGAGCTCTACTCCTTTTCCATGGATCATAGTTGACCACTTCACTGTTTTGAAAGTGTTAAAGTCATAACATCTACTTTTCTTCAAGACGATCTAAAGTCACAACACGTGTCTTCCATGGGAAAAATGATCTCGATGTTAGACTTTTAAATATTTAACGAAGAGTCTATTCCAATTATATCTAAATATAGAACATTAGACCATATCTTTATTTCCATGAAAAATTGCAGATATACAGACTGATATATATATATATCTTTCTTAATTACTAAAAAATAGACTCAGTCTAGTATTGTCAATGCTTTCAACATACATACTCAACAGCTAGCCATATCGGCTTACATGAAGTAGTTGTGATGACTTTTACTAGAGGTGTGCATTAATACTCAACCCGACAACATCATACCCTGTCAGGTGGAATGAGGCAGCAAGGTAGAATCGAGTAACAATTAGCAGTTTTTTTCTGACTCAGAGTATATGGTACGAAAAATGCTTATCTTGCACTTCACTAGCCAGCATCCTGCTTTCGTCCGCATTACTTTACCAAATAGGCATATGCGGTTGGGAGGTTTAACGTGTAGAAGTTTATCATGTATTATAATCGTTCATGCAATATAAAAACCAACCTGAGCTGAACAAGGCCAGAAATTTGATTATTTCCACTGTATACAAGTTTGATGACCAACAATGATAAGAAAGTAGTTCACTCCTGATATGTTGCCGAGATTAGGAATGCATAAGTTGTGCATTTTTTTTCTTGTTCACATATTCTTGAAGAGTTATTCAATATTTTTGATGAGTGCAATGTCAAAAGTCAAAGGCGGCCACTCAATGTTTTAAACTTCATTGTTCTTCTTCCATTTGACTACAGTTTCGACGTATGTTTGAAGTTATTGTCCTTTTACTATTTTGAATTAGTTGAGTAGGAAACAGATCGTTTCATGACTGTTAGTAAGCGATCACATTTTGAAATGTCGTATATCGATTTTGCATCCAAATTCTCAGTAAAATAGACGATTTTATGCTGAAGAAATTTATTACGAAAACGATAAACTATAGTCAACTGTCATAAGTTACATTCGGTTTAAAGTAACGAGTTTTTCTCCCGACATTTTGAACTCATCAGTCTAAACCATTTTTTTTATCTTCTATGAGTTACTCTGAACAGCTAGTAGTTTTCAGATCATCTTTTTCATAGATAAATATCAGAAAAGAATCTGTTTTTGTCAAGAAAGTTCTGCCGAACGCTGGCATCATGCCAGTTTGAAACTTTCAAGATATTGAGAAACCTAAACCTATGAAAAATCTATTGTAGAATTTTGAACTTGATAGCTCATTTTATTGTGTTAGTTTCAACAGTATTCATATACAAATTGAGAAGCCTTTCAGTTGTGTTAAGTCATGGTTTCAAAGAAGAAAACATCAAATTTATTGATTCTTATGAGGAAATGATACCTGTATTGAAGAAAGTGAAGTGAACAGAAACCATAGATGTTGTTCAAGATCAAATCAGTAGATGAAAAGTTTGAAAGACATTCTCTCTTTGTTCTTCGAATTAGTGTATTCGAAACGTTTCATCCTAACTTTGACGTTATTATTATTAGATACGTAAAGAGATACAGGAGTCTCACTTTGTATGTATTCGTGAAAGCGTACTATCAATTGCTACTCAAAAGAAATATTTTGTCGATAAAGTGAAGAATTTCAACTGACCAGCCTAGTTGAGTTGGAAAAAATTCAATCGGTTCCCATTCTAACTTGTCTTGCTAAGAGCTACATCGAATAAGATAGAGGTGTAATATCTTTCAGTTTTCCTGGCTACGCTATGAAACATTTTCTTTTATCAATGTCGTTCTCAAATAATCGGTGGATTCTGGCCTGTGGTTGATTGATAACTATAAATATCAGAAGCAATCCAATCGAATAAAATAAAAGTTTACAGAGTAGTTTAATTTATGAACCTTGTCACATTTCCGAAAAAATATATACTCTTTGTTTATCACATATTTCACACAGATAATACTGGATGATGCTGTGATAAATCTGTTACGGAAGATCATATTCGAGAGATCGTCACGCTATATAACAGAAGCCAGTTGCCAAAGAATTCCTCATTTTACGTGGAAACAACTCTTAGATTTTTATATGACGGTTCTTTCGCTCTTTTAAAAACTTTTATTTATTGTATTTGCAATTTCAAAATAATATAATGCTGCTTTTTGTTCGGTATTTGTAACTTCTAATCTATCTTTTAAGTTTGCTCAAAATATCGAAATGCTCTTTTCAAACTTTGAACCTGTGTTAGTAAAAACTCTTTCAAGCAACTAAGCTAGTTTTTAGTTTAGCTTGAGTTGAGGCAAGAAATTTTGGTTCGATCTTGGTTGCTACCAGTTGCTCTTGCGTATGAATCTATTCTTCTCGTGCAGTAATAACTTTTTTTTAGCAAAGATTTCGTATAGCTATACAGAAAAAGAGCTGTTACAATCGAAGGAAACAGGTCATCATCCTATATGTCTGACCAATGTTTGTGTAGTCGCTAGAAGAAGAAACTATGTGTTTTTCTTTTTGTGCAGAAAATGTAGACATTCTTTGATAAGAATAATAATTTTTCTACTTTTAATAGAGAAAACTTTTTTGCTTTGCAATAAGAGATGCTTCAATACCAAGTTTCACTTTTAGATGACTCTGTCGTAAATTTCAAAAAGTTTCTCTCTTCCAATATACATTTTCTCTAAAAACAACTACATCAGTCGAACAATAGCGTAATATATCAATAAGTTGATTTCTATACACTCTTATCCATGCGAATGAAGAAATGACAATTAATGCAACGAAAACTTTCTGGAACACTATAGTCCTATTCACTTGATGATAGCTTCTCATAAAAAACCCCGTAGGATCGAATATGGCAAACATCTATCGATAGAAAGTGCTTGCATAGATTAGAAAGGAGAAGGTATTCAACGCGATATCTGGAATGTTATGTGAGAATCTCTTCATTCGTACCCCATCCATCCATCTCCTCTTCATTAATAGCAACACACATATTCGCTTATGTACTACATGCTTTCCGATAAGACTAGAAAAACTATTGAGTGTTTGATATAACATCATTTTTAATGTTTCATCAAAATATATGAAAACAATCAGCATCAATTCATTGCTGGTACTCTCTCACGACTCATGATTGACATGTTCCAGAAAAAAAATTACAAATCATAATGCCGTATGTTAAGTTACCAGAGTCAAATCAGCATGTGGAATTATTCTATGAAGTACATGGTGCTGGTGGAATCAAAATATTATTCATAATAGGTCTGTTGACCGATAGTGGAGCCTGGATTTCTCAAGTGAGACATAGTTCATTTTAATTCTCGGATGTTTCAATGATTCTCATTTCTTAGACTCGATTCTTTCGTGAACAGCATGCATATCAGGTAAGTCGTATATGTACGCTTTATAATGAATGATAAGTCCAATATGCATAGTGTGTGATCTTCGACAATCGTGGTTGTGGTCGGTCTTCGACACCTTTCACTTTGCACTACACAACAACTCAAATGGCAAAAGATGCACTTGCACTTATCGAACATCTAAATTGGCATAAATGTCACGTTGTTGGTGTATCCATGGGTGGTATGATTGGACTTGAATTAGCTCTTTTAGCACCACATAAACTTCTCTCTTTGTCTCTATTGGCTACACATGCTGGTGGTCTTGCCGGCCGAGCACCGTTTGTCGGCATTCTTCATCTTCTTCGTGCTTTGTGGACACGTGATAAACATTCACAAATTCAAAATGCTCTTGAGATGCTGTACAGTCAAAAAACACTTTCAGATCCTGATAAACGACAGGTTAGCTTGTACTTCGAATCTAAATTACAGTATTTCTTTTTACCGAAATTCAATCATAGTATTTCTACGATTATCATCATCAACGAGTAACAAATTGTATTCCACCAACGCTTGTTGGTATTCTCGGACAAATATTTGCCGTACAAAGACATTATATCGGCTATGTTGATCTACTCAAAATTCGCTATTCACCATTCGTGACATTGGTGATTGTCGGCACTGAAGATCGGCTTGTACGTGAAACAAATTCATATATGCTACAACGAGTCAGTTTGTTCTCTCTTTTTCTATATCTTCTTTTTACTTCGTATGCTTAATATCTCAGGTACTTGGCTCTCGATTTGTCACGTTAGAACATGCTGGACATGGGTTATCGCGTGAATACGGAGACAAGATCAATCAAGCACTATTAGGTAAAAACGATGGTTAGATTAAAACCGAATTCACTGAGTTTGAATGATACAGAGCTATTTGAATCTGTGAAAAACAAACATTCATCAAGTTCGGTCAAGTCAAACACTGTCCCTTCAATCAAACATGCAATAGAAGTTGAAGCACTCGAGCGTTGCTGTCAACATCGTACACATTGTTTCATTTACAATGTAATGGGTATAGTGAAGGTACGAAGTATTCCATATTTTCTTTTTACATTGATATAATATTATTGTCATCAGTGTATTGACTCGATCGAGAAAAGTTTCTCCTATTGTCAGTAGTCTCTCATTCGAAAGCTGAATCATCAATCTAACGAGAGCTCAATTGAATCAAACACGACTCGAAAAAAACATTACTTGTTTCCGGATTTACTTGAGGTAATTTCGATCTTGGACTTAGTATTAATTAACCCAGGAGAAAAATCATGAGAAAGACATGAGTATCTTCAACAGAATGAAAAATAGATATATGAACGCACAACCTTGTGGCTCATTGAAAATACGTTATTTTTTTTACACTTTTTCAATTCTTCGAACAGAAACAATGCATATGAAAAAATTATTTTCTTTTTGGAGAAACGGTCATTTCTGCAGGATAGAAATTTTCTCGTGAATTCTCAAGTGGAAATTTTGACCCACGTGTCTCTCGATACGTATATTTGTACTGTTACTGACGTAATGTCTGTTTAGGGTTTACTTCTGGGCTTTTTAATCTTCTTTCTGCTGAACATCGTTGTCACAAAAAGTCCTTTGATCGACATTCATCGAGCTACTCGTTGTACTATAGTCATCGGTTGCTTGGGGTTTGTGAATGTTAATTCTTTTTACCATATTATGGTTCTCTCTTTCTTTTTCTTTTTAAGCGGGCTGCTTCGAGCGACCAAGTGTGTATTCAAAGCATTTCGAGCGCGCCACTTTGCACACAAACATAAGTTGATACTTGGGCGAGCAATCAATCAAAGTGATGTTGCTGTATTTGATGGTGAAAAGAGTGGTATACCGAATGGTTATGGATTTGGATTTCCTGGTCCATCACTACTCTTCATTGTTTGTCTTCTCAGTCTGATATACTGGACAATACAACTCGGACAACAATGATTTTATCAGTGGTTCACTTTTAATTTCTATTATTCTGCATTGTTCAATATAATCAACAGGAGAATTTTACTATGAAGTATACACTAGTTTGCAAATGAGATTGACATCATAATTTCTATTACTGCTACTTCGTATTACAGTCGTTTCTGTTGGTTTCAGTATGATTAGATAGTCTACAGTGAAGAATGAAACGCGAGAGTGAGAGTACTTACCAGAACACACGAATGTTTTAATTTTACTTAGGCTTTATCCAAAGTTTTGATACAATTATATAAAATTACAAAAATAAGGATGTGGATGTGGATGTGGATTTAGCCAAGATATATACCCACACCTATTCTAACAGTAAAAAGTCTGTGATTTCAATTTCATATTCTTCAAAGGCTTGATATATGAAAACTTTTAAAAGTATCAAAACATTTGGCACTATATTACCAGCTTCAAATTAGTATAACACTTTCAATTGAAAAAAAAGATACGGATATGAGCGTACTGTAACTCTAGATAAGGGTATGACTGAACGGAATATCAACAGTCACCAACACCTACACCTTAATTTCAAATCTTGGAACTATCAAAAAGAGATAAATTTCAACAATATTATTTTCGTTATTTTCTTTTCATAGAGATTTTAACATCTGGCAATTTTTAGAGCTCAGCATTTTTACTTTTGACATCAGTAGAACAGATCACCAATCGAGACTGATCAAAGTTTATGTGAAAAGAAAAAAGATTGAGACGAGAAGATCGTCATCCGACACATATCTGAAATGTAATTCGTAAGAACTTTTTAGCCGAACTTTCTCTCAATCAGATTTAGGAAAGTTACTTGTGCGAACTGTTGTGCACAGGTATTTGCTAGATTGAACACTTGTTACTGTAAAGATTCGATAAAGAGATATTTTAATCATTGTACAAATAGAATGGTTTAAATCGAGTGGATATAATCGTAAACAGTCATATTCGTGAAAATTTACAGAAAGCATATGGCTATTTACAAGCAGATTCGAATTTTGTATTTTTTTTCAAATCAGAGTCTTTTTTCATTATTTCTTCAATTGATAAGATATGAAAAGCTGTTAGCGCAATGCCTTGCGGGATTAAAAATGTGAAACACGATGGATCTGTTGTTACTAATTAAATGGAAATCGTTTTGTTCCATTTCTTTGCAATATATTGGCAGCTAACCGTTTATCTGATGCTTTAGAACTACAGTTTCTCTGACACGGTCTGTGATGGGTGCAAAACCTGTCTGTCACGGTCTGTGATGGATGTAAAGCCTGTCTGTCACGGTCTGTGATGGGTGTAAAGCCTGTCTGTCAGGGTCTGTGATGGATCCAAAGCCTGTCTGTTACGGTCTGTGACGGGGGAGTTACCTGTCTGTAACAGTCTGTGACGGGGGAATTACCTGTCTGTAATGGTCTGTGGGAGGGGGGGGGGGGGTCCAAATTTCTACCCTAAACACTTCAATACTTCTATCAGGTCGTGTTTCACAAAAGTGATTCTGCATAATCAGCAAAAGGCACACGTGTTGACGTGCTGATTCTCTTCATCCTATTCCAATACTCATTTACCCACATCCCAAGTTATACCAATATCAATATTCAACTGATTTAATCTATGATGAAACTTTTAAATACCTGATTTCAATTCGAAACCGTGTATACTTGATAAATATAATTATGTAAGTTCTCATTTGTACTGTAACTCCGTTTTGCAACTTCCGAATTTATCTAAAACCAATAGATTGAACACGTAAACACACAAAAATCTAAATGAAGTTTTATGCGAAATGTACACAAATTTTATACTAAAGACAGTGAAAGAATTGTGTTTTTCTTCACGATGAACTGAATTGTATCGAATCTGAATCGATGTTTTTTTATCCGTTTCAGTTTTTATAGAGTAATATCAGAAAATTATTTATAGTCATGATGATTTTTAATTAGCATTTTACTCATGAATACTTGCTTACGATTCATATATGATAAACATCGTACTGAATTCACAGCATTTATAATGATTAAAAAGCCAAGAGAAAGAAGTCACAACTAATACCAACGCCCTCTAACAATGTCGAGTATTTCGATCATTGCTCAGGCTTTTATTGAAGGGTATGAACAATTCTAGAGCCATCATAAGGTTCGATCAAGCCCATGTTTGACTATTTCTGAACTTCGTTGAGGATGTCTATTTCTTATTATTAATTAATTGAAAACGACCATACTCGAAAGTGAACCCAAATTTTCAGAAACGCTGCATGTTTATTACACGACTTTACTTACTATCTATGTACGTATCGTATTGACTGCATAAACTTCAATGTGATTAAATAACGTTCATGAGATATTATTATGCATACAAACTAATCCTAACATTTTTTATGAAAGATTTTATATATATGCAAATATTAATCAAAAATAAATTGTATGTGTTAATGTAACAATAGAAAACATAATAAACGTTAAGGTTCGCCATTTCCAATAGGAATACGAATGATAGAAATAAAAACAGTTCAAAAGAAAAAGACTATACATTTCGAACATTTTTTATTAATTTGTTGTAATAATTTCTTTGTTCATTTTAAAATTGTAATAGAATATTCTTTTTTTTTAAATTTAGCTATGAATACAGACTACAGCTTTTATTCATACAGGACGATGCGATACGACATAAAAACTCAATAGATTTATATACCGATTTTTGTGAAACACGATCTGAAAGGAGTGTTGAAGTGTTTAAGGGTAGAAATTTGGACCCCCCCCCACAGACCGTGACAGACACTCACATGATCCATCACAGACCGTGAGAGACATCTTAATTAATTAATTAGTATTTAATTAATTAATTGATTAATTAGTATCTAATTAGCTAATTAACCGTCACGGACCGTGACAGACAGGGTTTGGACCCATCACAGACCGTGACAGACAGGCTTTAGACCCATCACAGACCGTGACAGACGGGGTTTGGACCCATCATAGACCGTGACAGACAGGCTTTTGACCCATCACAGACCGTGACAGACGGGGTTTGGACCCATCACAGACCGTGACAGACAGGCTTTTGACCCATCACAGACCGCGACAGACAGGCTTTGGGCCCATCACAGACCGTGACAGACAGGCTTTGGGCCCATCACAGACAGTGATAGACAGGGCTTTGGACCCATCGCAGACCGTGACAGACAGGATCTGGACCCATCACAGACCGTGACAGACAGGCTTTAGACTCATTACAGACCGTGACAGACAGGCTTTAGACTCATTACAGACAGTGACAGACAGGCTTTGGACCCATCACAGACCGTGACAGAGAAACTGTACTTCTAAAGCATCAGATAAACGGTTAGCTACAAATGTATTGCAAAGAAATAGAACAAAACGATTTCCATTTAATTAGTAACAACAGATCCATCGTGTTTCACATTTTTAATCCCGCAAGGGATTGCGCTAACAGCTTTTTTATAATTGATCGTTGACTGTAATTTATTAGAATATTTTTTTTTGACTCTATACATACTTTTAAATGAGCAGGGCAACTCATTCGTGTATACAAACCGGTGATTTCCAGAATGATGCGAGACAGAAGATCTGAAAGGTGTTGCGGACAAAAAAACAAGGATAAAGATGTAGTTGTGCTCAAGTATCATCATATTTGGTAAACTCTAATAAGTTTTCAATAAATAAATGAATATTGTGGAAAAATAAAACTCTTTTCTTTTTTGCTACTTTGAAAAGAACTTGCTATGAAAGGCAAACATTGTACAACGAAACCATATTTTCTTCAATGATCTTCCTTGTAGGTTAACTTAATTAGGATAGAGTTTGTTTGAAGTGAATTCAGGTTTTTTTTATGGCAGATATCGTTACTTTTATACGGTATTTCTCAAAATTGAAGTTCTTCTTGCAACAGTAAGGAAAAGCATAATAAGAAAGAGTATACCAAATGATTAACCATTTACTTTGGTGAAATACTCATCAAGTTCTCATCATTATTATTCTACCAATACTTCATTGTATCAAATCTCATCACATCCTTTCTCCTTAACTCAAGCTCGCCTATTTGATATTTTGTACCGCCACTGAATCTCATAAAACTGCATAAAAAACATATTTTTATTGAATAATTGAAATAGACAAAACGAAACTTGAACTTTTCCACTATCCTTGACAGTGATTAAAGCATACTTTTCAAAAAGAAGCCGTTACTTATTTGTAGGAAATCTAAAGAAAATAAAACTATGCCATTTTTAATCGATGATTTATAAATTAGATACAAAAACATTCTGTATCATCATATTCTCGAATCGTACCATATTCCGATGATTTGCCATCAAACTGTTCATTAATTACAACAATCCATTTCAATATTTGCTTTTCGTCGTACAAGCAAAATTCATCGCGCTGATCGTTCTCAT
>CAJNOP010001361.1:0-20088 GCA_905250075.1 Rotaria sp. Silwood1
AGTTAGAAGCGAAATGTGTCACTCGATATATCTGCAAAGGTCTCTTGATAAATAAATTGCTATAATTAGGATTGTATCCAATTCTATCGTTCACTTCGAAGCGGACTATGTCAATCGATCGTATCAGGACAGATCTCTTGATAAATGAATTTTTATAATCATAGTTCTATTCAAATACATTGCTTAGTTCGAGGTGAAATTAGTCACTCGATCACATCAGCAAAGATCTCTTGATAAATGAATTGTTATAACCAGAATTCCATTCAAGTATATTGCTTCGTTTGAAATAAAGTGTGTCAACGGATCACAACAACAAAGGTTTCTTGACAAATGAATTGTGATAACTAGGGTTGCATGCAGGTATATCGCTCATTGGATAGCGATGTATGTCACTTGATCACATCAGTCAAGATCTCTTGACAAATGAATCATTATTATAAGGGTTTCATTCAAATATATCGCTCACTTTGAAGCAAAATGTATCTTTCGATCATATCAGTACAGATTTCTTGAGAAATGAACTGATTTAAACATAAAGATTCTATTCAAATACGTTGCTTAGGTTAATTAATTCATTTGGATGAAAAGCACGTCCGCTGAAAACTTGCCAACTAAATAGTCACTACAATCGCTCCGTTCAAGTATTGGTTACATTACAGGTATATGGTACGGTTGAAATTACACTGAACAAAAAATGGAGCACATGAATGACATAAAGTAATAATCCGTCCAGGTATGTACTGATACATCTTAAAATTTGAATGGAGAATTTTTCGATGGATGACCTGAAGATATTTGGATATATTAAAACAAGTATTGATTCAACTACATGAATGACTGTAAAGAAAGCATACCAGTTGCTACTTCAAATAGCGGTGAAGTAATGCACACACAGTCAGGACAAAAATCGTATTCCAATATTGAAAATAATTCGACGTGATCATTCGATATTATTCGTTGGACAAAAGTAAACATTATATATGATAGTGTTTTATTTGGAGTGATTGTCGTTGTTGTCTGGCTAGTACCTAAATGAATATGATGAGTTTTACTTGAACTAAAAATCTCCTGTACTACACAGTATCATCTTAGTACATTGACAAATCGATTTCAACCCGCTTCTGAATTTTTATACGGAAAGCTCTTATCGTTTTCAACATGCAATGTTGACCAAGTTTAGAATTTGGCATTATACAGTTCGAATATATTGATCTATCAGCTTAAACGAATGGTGATATGTCCTAGTGTGAAACTCACTTGAAAATAGGGCAGGTGCAGCCTGAAGTCCATTGTCTCTCGTTTAGAATTATTCAGGTATGAGCTTGGAAGTAAGCGAAAGAAAAGGCATATTGTTCGTTTTAGTATTTTATTGTTGAACTTTCTTGTCTTTATCTATCACTCTTGGTTGAATCTGTTGTAATGTAAACTCATTTTTCCTCTTGCGCGACTGTCTCATTAGAAAGTTACATGAGCTACGTGATTGATGCAGCTCATCCAAGAGACAATAAGTCAAAACACGCGACCTCTCGGTAAACGTGCTTATTTTATTATGCACTTTGATTCTCTCTTTCATATTCTCTTTCTTTGCGATTCGTTGGAATAGTGAGTCTCCGATAGAATGCGAACATACGATTTTCAACTTTTCACGAAAGAAAATCATCGAAAGCATCCTCCTAGAATATTACAGAGTAGTTTCGACGTTTTCAAGAAACCATTTAAAGCTTTTCAGTAGAACACGGAATCCACCAAGTACAATAGAATAATGACTGTATGATGCTATCGATTAGGACAGGAATTCTAACACTAAATAAGTATGTCTTATGTTATTTATGACAAGACAGACTGAAATGCCCGAAGTGAAGTTATCATGTCTCATCATCCACGTGAAACGATTATTCAAATCATATTGGAGATGAACAAGAAGCACTGAAACCTTCAGTTGTATTTGTTAATACTCAGTGGTACAAAATCAGTGTAACCATTCAATCTTAAAAAGACTGTACGTAAAAATAATATTATATGAACAAGAGAAATCAGTTACAGAGATTAGAAGAGATAGAAGAGTTACACATGCCACAAAAGCAGGCGAAATGCAAGAGAGCTTGGTACCTAAGAACAGATGGTCGACATCTGGATACGAATCGTTTCTTTTTGACCGAACACTTTGCGCATTTATAGATCTGTTGCCCTACTATTTTTTGAACATGATTGGAAATGAGTGTTTAAAGCATATAGCGAGAAACTTAGGCTCATCCCTTTTTGACACATGATGGCAAACAGATAGGCAACATGCATTTTGAGACCCACGAATGGATATTCAAAAATAAAAATTCTTTTATTTATTAATTTGACATTTTCATTGGTCTCTGTCTCGGGTTTGCAGAGCGATGAATAATTTATTTCGTCCATCTGTCTGCCTGAAACACATTTTTTAACTACTACTCATATAAATATAGCTCATTGTTTTATTTTGATTTGCAAGACTGAAAATTCTCGCGTCAAGAGAGTTAATTCTAAAAAAAGTGTCGGTTTGTGTATGCGTGTCCGGGTCAGTTTTTAGTTCGTTTGTTAAATCATTATTTGCCTAGTCTTATGAGATTATTTGTATTTGCTATTTCGAAGGTTTGTTTTTATTAATTAAACTCTTCAACCTTTTCTAAGGACGATTTTTATTTAATGGATTCCATTAGTATCTGCGAAAAGTGATTCACCATCTCATGAAAAATGACTGACATGCTGATGAGTTGGTTCTTCAAGCATAAACAGTACAACAGATATCGAAGTCAGAAGAAAATGGACACGTTGCATGCTTTAGATTTTTTAGCTCTTTAGACGCAATGGCCGTTCAAATTTTCTGTTTTTTTGGATTTTCGAATCATAAATAAATACTTCAAAATAATTTCAAGTGAGAATATTTTCAGGTGATATTAATTTCGAAGTTTTTGCAATGCGAATACACTCTCTTGCTATTTCAAGAAGTCTTCAAACTCAAAGATCTTGATGGTTGCGTTTCTTCTTTAACATATGGTTTCATGAGCTTCTTTACCAGTGTGAGTATGATTCGTTTGTGGATTCATACTTGCACAAACCTTAATTGCTTTGATTATACCTTAATGAGTTTTAATTCCTGAGCACAAAGTGATGAATTAGATGAGCAGTTGTGTGGACCATGTAGAAGCATTCAAGGAAAGATAAGAAATTTATTAATCGAAAAAAATTAATGATCAAGAGTACTGCTTCTCTTTGTTCTCTACTGTAAGGACAAAGCATAATGTTGTTCTAGCCGATCAGGAATTAGTGGAAGTGCTCTTTTATATGGCAACAACAACGCCATGGTGAGTTCGTATTGAAGTAAAAAAAATTTTATATTAAATGATATTTGTCTTACACAATCACTTAAACTTAATTTTAAATGAATTAAGTATTGAGTAGAAAGAACTTTAATTTAATATTAATTATTACAGTTTTCATTCCACTTAACATTAAAAGAAATAAACGTTAACTAGGAAAATTTTAATTAAATATTGAATGTTAAGTAATGAGACTCAACTCAATTTTTTGATAGGTTAGATGATAGAAACTTGTTAGGATCATTCAACTACAGATTATTCGTCTATATTCTGTTATTGTATGACGACACAAATCTTATATAAAGAAAAGCAGCTTTCCATTTTGTTTCAAGAGAATTCATTCACAGTTTACTAGTCGTTCCTACCAACTCGTTCCGTCTAATCGAATGTTCGAAATTCTATCTGCCCCTTACTTATCCTAGAGTAAGATCACTTTGAGTTACTGCACACTAGTTGAAGATTTACCTACAGATCCAACACTTTTACTAAAGAATAGTGATAAATACATAGATTTGTCAACTTTGTTTATTTATATTTCCAATTAAAAGTTGCTTTATATATTAAAGACTCCTCTATTTCATTATTAGAAAATCTACATAATTGCCTAGTGCAAAAGGTATGTCCGTTCGACCAAGATACCTGTTCGAACTTTAAAAAACCAAAAATCACCGAAAATGAAAGAAAAAGATCAAAGCACTATCACCACTTCACTTTCTCTTGGCTGCACATGATTTCATCAGCTTTGTTTCCTTATATGACGTTTCTCTGTTTTTAGAAATAATTGAAGTGCGACTTTGACTTATCTTGGCAACCTTTGTATATACAAAGTTCAACAATTTTCAAATATTCAAACTCTTTTCATTAAATTGTTGCATGAAGCAATATATGTCTATGTGATCTATTACTTACTGGTAGTAGTTGTAGTTGTTGTTGTAGTTGTAGTAGTTGTTGTTGTAGTTGTAGTTGTTGTTGTTGTAGTTGTTGTTGTAGTTGTAGTTGTTGTTGTTGTTGTTGTACTGGTTGTTGTTTCGGTAGTGGTTGTTGTTGTACTTGTTGTTGTTTCGGTAGTAGTTGTTGTTGTACTTGTTGTTGTTTCGGTAGTGGTTGTTGTTGTAGTTGTGGTTGTAGTTGTGGTTGTAGTTGTTGTAGTTGTGGTTGTAGTTGTGGTTGTAGTTGTTGTAGTTGTGGTTGTAGTTGTGGTTGTAGTTGTGGTTGTAGTTGTTGTGGTTGTAGTTGTGGTTGTAGTTGTTGTAGTTTTGGTTGTAGTTGTGGTCGTAGTTGTTGTAGTCGTGGTTGTAGTTGTAGTTGTTGTAGTTTTGGTTGTAGTTGTGGTTGTGGTTGTTGTTGTTGTCGTTGTTGCGGCTGAAACCAATCAGATATCAGAACTTTAGGATTCTGCAGAACAATGCACTCGCATCTTAAATGGCGATCGCATCTTCAAGAAATAATCGTGAGCGTGAATGTGGGTGCGGGTGTGCAGTGTGCGTGTAGATGTGGGTGTGGTGTGTGTATGTAGGTGTGGGTGTGAGTGTAAGTGTGGGTGTGCCTGTGCCTGTGGGTGTGGGTGTGGGTGTAGTTGTTCTCTTTTCTCACGCCCACGCCCACACCTATATCCATACCCACATCCATACCTATACCCACACCCACCCTTTTCGTTTGCTGCACATGAAACTCCATAGTCGACCTCGATTTTGTCTTGATTTTGTGGAACTCAAACATATTTTTGGAAAAAATAGTGAATGTAAGTTGAAATCGAAGGTTTTCAGTTTCTACCTCTCCCTTCTAGGTACTAGCTACAGGCGCTGAGAGAAGGAACGCCAAAGATCCTCAGATACGTTTGCGTAGCGACGAAAGCAGTGATAACAACACTTAGATTGTTCAGGAACTATTCAGGGATGCACTAGTTTCAGTCGTGACTGGATGATTAGGTACCGGGTCGAATTGGGTGGATATCCAGTCCGACTGGAGTGACCGATCTGACTGGATACCAAGAGTGTATTTGAGAATTAGTATTTTATTCGAAAACACTAAATATAACATGGGTACCCATAATCCATCATACGCTATACAACGAAAGTAACCATTAGCCATCATGGGCTATATACCTGATGTGCACGCATCACTCCTTAAATGGTGTGTAGTGGCAGTCTACATCTGTTCTGATAGCGTACTTAGGGATGGTTCTCATATTTTTAACAGGTTATCTTGATGTAGTCGCGTTAGTTGTTGAAGAACATTTGTTGGATAGACACACTGTCTGTATGAGATCCATCTTCTGGTTTTTGCAGTAACTGGATAAGGCCTTTACGGATATCGTCATCAAGATTGGTGAAGGGCTATCGAATAGTGAGTCTTCTCTCTTTTTGTAGACCTTAGCTTACGGACTATGGGTGTTTCACGAGTAGCCCGCTCTTATTGTTTCAGGATAATGTGTCACTGTATTTTGTCTTAGTAAATATTAGCACTAATTCAATAGTTATATTTGTAAAAGGGATCGAGATGTGAAGCTCCCAGAACAACGATCAAAGGATGGAGAAAGGTATATATATATTTGTTGGTATATGAGCTGAGCATATAGAATCTTGCGATCTTTGAACGAAAGAATATAGAATATCTTGATTACGTCCATTGTAGAATAAACAGATTAGTTGAAGATGCTCACATTATATAAAAAACAAAAAATATAATGCGACTAAGATGACAGAATGATAACGGACATGGAAGGAGATCCCGATAATAGTGAATGTTGGTGGATGTCTTCGTGCATTTGTACATGAAGAGAACATTGGCGGCTACACTCATAGGCATATTCACGGTGCTTTTCGATTGCATGAAGTGAGAGGCGTTAGAGTAGCTTAAGAATATTTCGATCAAGATCATGGAATAGCTTTTAAAACTACATGAGTAACCGTCGATCACATGCCTTTTTCTTTCAAACGCAAAAATATTCCCAAGTTATGATACACTCATGAAAACTGTCGTGAATGTTACGAGCTATATCATACAATGATATTGTATTACTCGCTAAGTCAATTATTAAAAACAGGACACGTTTCCAGAAACCTCTCGGAAGCTCATCATGCTCTATTAACGCCACCATAAGAATCAATCATGTGCAAGATAGTGACCCTACGGATCATGAAGGTCAAAAAAATTATTGACAATTACAGCGATGTATACGCGCACCGCTTGAGCAGCAAAAGACATGATGCAATGAAGGCTCCGATCATTCTGCACGGTCACTGTTATTTCGCAACTGATGAATTTTCAATATCATGCGGGCATAGCGCCTTGAGAGTTATTTGGATTAGAGTCAGAATCACACTAACGAGTCAATGAGACCAATCATAGAAGTCATGCTAGCACTATGAAACCAAATTCATAACACAGGCCGACAAGATTTATCACGAGATCTCATCAAAAACATTGAAGAAGTGTGCGTACTACTCCTGAAAACGCCATCATTAGAAAGGGTGATTATCAACACGAAGCCCACCCAGAGATATGAGAACTACCACTGTACTAACCTAGAGAACAGTAATGGATACCAGCTACAAATAGTTCGTTCAGAATTTTGGATACCTCCATTACATTGGCCATAACGAGTTAGCGATACCATCGTTATGTAGCCTATGATGAGTTATGAGTAACCAGTTATATTTACTCTTTTCGAACAAAACTACTGATTATCAAATTCACTCTTAGTCAGTTACCTGCATATACCGTAGTGCTTTGTACCCAATATGACTGTACTGGTGCGTCTCTAAAACTATCTAGTATCTTCCCCACAACTTTCCATGAATCGAAGCTTGTTACTGTAGATTCTGACTATTGTGGATATTACCATTTTTTATTATTTAATACAGCGAAAGGTTTTTATTGTAAATGTCAATCATTAGGATAGTGGTATTATTGACTGGCTTGTATTTTATTACTCAGTATTTAATGCTAAATATTTAAGATCTTTTCTATTAAGCGCTCCGTATTTTTTGCTCTGTAAAAAATTAGTTTTAGTATAGTAAATAATTTAAAAACGTCAGTAGCTAATTTAAAAAGACTCACTATTTAATTTGTTCTTGTTCAATCTTTTATTTACCAATATCAGTAAAAATAGTTTAATACAATTAACTATAGTTCATCGTATGATCAAAGCTTTCGTAGGATGTGAGTATGGGTCGTCGTTTCGCCTACATCCTACACTCACACTTTAGCCCGGTACGGAGTCCTACTCACAAGCTTTTAACTAGGAGTGTACAGCTGATGCTCACGAGCGTCAGCGCTTTTCCTCTGTCTGAAATACCAGAGCGAAGTTACTCTTCAATTATGTTACCAAGTAACTAATGCCTATTTCAAAAAAGACAAAGTATGAGTATTATTTGAATAACTTTCGATAGAAATTAGCTAGAGAACTGCGGTTTTCATCGTTTAAAAGAGGAAATGAAACTGCACTGAATCGTATATACCAGATTTGCCTGATAAGTTTTCTCAGAGTCCCTAATCAATTTTTTTCAAAAGATTCAGGCTTTTGAATAAGTGTATAAGGTGGATCTTTCGATGAAAAATGAGACAAAAGTTTATTTTTTATGAAAAATTTGACAGTAATATGCAGTAAAATGTGTATAACTCATGATTGACTAAACTCTACAACATTGAACTAACACAATTTATAGATCTTCAGTCAATGATTTTAATGCATCCCTGAAAATTGAAGTAGTAAAACTGTTACATTAATCACTGTTTTATTTTTAACAAGCATCATAATAGACTCTGAGAAAATTTGTCAGAAAAACCTGATACACACGATTCAATGCAGTTTTATTCCGTCTTTTAAAGGGAGTAAACTACAGCTCTTTATTTAGTTTCTATCGAAATTTATTCAAAAAATACTCACACTTTCCTTTTTTTTAAGAATCGGTATTGGTAAGAGAAAGCTTATGAGTTTATCAAACGAAAGTTAATTTTCTAAAAATTACGATGTTTCTCGTAAAGCTTGACCGAAAACGATCGAGGTCAAGGAATCCAAATCTGTAATTGGTATCTTGAAATTCACCATCATGATTTCTCTTCATACAAAAAGGTTAGCTCTCTAAAATGCCTTCCATTATCGAGAAATGAGGAAGTTGCATTTCGAAAAATTGATTAGGAATTCAAATTTCCCAACTTCGTTACCTTTGGTCAAACTTTATAAGAATTCGTCATTTTTAGAAAGATCAGAGAAATTGCTTATGCTCATGAGCGTGAGTGTGAGTGTGAACTGTACATCCCTACTTGAAACACCATCATTTTATGTCACAGCTGTGGAAAAAAGCATGTATTCAATTTCTAGAGAGGGCAAAGTACTTACCATCACATTTGCGACCTGCGCAATTGCCGCTTATGCAATCCGAGTTTTGATCACAGTTCTTGCCATCAATACACCGCCCGCTATTTGGAGTGACACATATACCTCCACAGTCCTTGTCGGTCTCATCTTGATTTTTTTGACCGTCGGTGCATGTCCCGTCTGGAAATGAAAAAGATTTGTTAGTCGCATGCTTTATAAGAGGGTGAGTCAAGAAGTCTTCTGTTTTGAGTCGACAGTCCTTGCGATTTTGATGTAATAAATATTTATCTCGCGGTCTTTGTGATATCTCGATCCTGTCAGGTGATTCTTCGATTGAACTATAATGTTTTCATTTTGTAAAGCGAAATGATTTTAATATCAGAAGGTTTCTCAGAGTATTTTTTATAATCATATGTATTCTAAACCCGCTCTTCTCCCCGCCAAAATAAGATCCCTAGTTTTCAATTATGTCAAAGTTTGCAAAGTTTTAACCGAGGGCTTCTATCGTGTCATATTTATTTCCATAATGTTAACTTACAAGGGGTTGTCTAGAAAACGAATACAATTTTGAGGATTTGCAAAGAAATTTTCAGGATTTAAAAGTAAAGAAACAATGCTGCCTTCAATCTTTTAAGGTTTTTCAGCTCGAAACCTTGAAAACTAGACTTATTTTGATGCATATTGCTAATGATAGTTCCAGATTTTTATAAAATTAGATAATTAAGAGGCGTCCTTTATTATGTTGCGTAGTGTCAAAGTTGAAAGTTGAATTCAATTAAACAATTACACTTCAAATTTCAAGTTTCCATAGTCTAGCCACATCGAGAGGGATACAGTGTGTCGATATTTCCATGGTATCCACGTAAAGAGAGTGGCCATGTTTATTTGGAAGCTGAAACTTGATATTTGAATTTATTTCAAATTTTCAATCTGATGCATATGGTGGTAACAGAAGGTTGATTCATTTTATCGCGTCTTCCTTTCCGAGAATAGAGTTTTCGAAATGAGATCACAACTATTAAATTTGCATTGGTAAAGAAATGGTCTTGGCAGAAAACGTCGAGAAGGAAAACGTCGAAAATAAGAAACATCTTAGAAGGAAACGTTTCATTCAATATGAACATATTCGATTTAAGCATATAACTTTTCAGCTAGGTGCTGAGGCATCCAGCGTATACAGTCAGCGAATACAGAAAACTTGGAACTACGATTTGACACTGTAAATGTAAAAGGTTTAAAGAAGATATCAATGCAATGGAAGCCTTGTTCAGGCAATCATCATTGATTGAAAGAAAACCAAAACATCAGATTTTAATCAAATCTCTCTTGTCTTTCTCCATATGAAACGATGGAAGAACAGTGATTTATATTATCATGCAAGAGAAAGAATTTAGTATTTTCGACGTTATCCTTTTTGATATTATCGTTTAGACATTTTTCCACTTGCAATTTTGTCAATTTGATGTTTTCTTGTCGCTATTTTCCTTTTTTGGTATTTCCCATTTTCATTATTGTTTCCACATTTTCCGCCTTCGGCAGTTTTCTTTTCGACGTTTTCCGCCAACCCCAAAGAAATAGCATACAGTTAAGAACCGTAATATTTATTCGTGTTCTTTCTATAGCCCTAGTGCTCTCAAATTCATCTTTCAATGGGATTCTTTCCGCTCGAAGTTCTATATACAGAAAATAATAATAAATCGTGACAGATAATTGGCAATGCATATTTATAAGTTCACCATAATGAAATTCAAAAGACTTTATTGGCTTCTATAGTAAAAAAGTTATTTAGATCTACCTAATCGTTAAGTCTTTTCTGAACGAAGAAATCCATCATTTGTGATAAAAATTGGTGAAGGCAGCGTTTCATGTTAATGCCGTCATGAATATATGTCTTTAAACAAAAAATATCATGGTTGGCTTTCTTTCTGTTGCTCAGGGATTCAGTTTTTTTAATGAAAAACCAGTTATGAATTAATACAATAAGAAGTCTATCGGGCTATTATTTGACACTGTACAACCTATGAGTTGTAGGCTGACTAGAATATATAAAATTTTCTCGCGATGTATCCAGAGAGGAACCAATAAATATTACGCTGCTATCCTACCTGTCTTCGATTAAACCGAAGAGTGAACAGTGGGCTTCAAGATTTCAAAAGACTCTCTACGACGTCAAAGGTCTCATCAGATTTCAAGACTGAAGCCTCAGTTGTTGACTCCTCGTATTAAACCAATTCATGACTTAAATGAATCATAAACAATTTCATATGTCACATCAACGTTCTAAAGTATTTATCAGATGTTTACCAGATTATATTATGGTATATTCGAGTGTGCATCAGTGTTTCGCCTGTCCTCGTATAGTGGTAGGTGAATGTTTGTGTTGCACTCCGTGGTAGATTCTATTAGAATTTTGTGAATTTCAATTATTTCGAACTACTTCGTTTTTCATAGACGTTACTCAGTGTTCTAAACATTATCCATTTAGTCCCGCACCACGTCACCATTTTTTCCCATCGTCATAGCTAGCTATAGCAAAAAGTGTTTGCCATGATAGGATATGGGTGTGGGGTGCGGATGTGAGGTGCAAGTGTGGGATGCGGATGTGGATTTGATTGTTAATTGTTCATACCCACACCCACACCACTCCTCGTTGTTTTATAGAATCAGTAGTCCTATAATATTTTTCTGTTGATCGATAAAAGCCAAGAGAACAAAAATTTTATGGATATAAATAGTGAAAAGCATAATAGTAATGAAACAGGCCTCTTATCTTAGTACTGTAGTAATTAACAGATAGATATGACTATAATCGAGCGTTTTATTCTACTGTTATAACGTGAGAAACCTGAAAAATAACTCATGCAAATATACCGGGCGGTCCGATCTGATTTGGTATACTCGTTTAGAATAGTACGGGTGCCGGTAAGAAAATATCTCTACTGTTTGCAATCCTGTTTCATTATATATGATTCAGTGTTCGCAGCATTACACTTTTTTTTAATTCGCAAAAAAAATGCGAAAACTTGATTCAAAGCGAACTTAAATTATTTTTAGGACCTCGACCTCTTCAGCATGTCAATACAATTCAAATATTGTACAAGAGTTCTAGAAAAAAAAGTCATGAGTAGGAACCTAAAAAATCTTTAGAAAACCCTTCTGAAAACCTAGTAGAATCCTGACTGATCCTTCCACGGTTTCTTCACAAAAGATCAAAATCGAGGCTAGCGAACTCATTGATCGAATTGTGTTGCTTTGATTAGACTTAATGCTTGTTTACTATTCTTAGAAGTAAACCCATACGTGAACGAAGTAACTAATCAATCATCACACAATGTATTTGGCATTTTAAGAACTAATTTTTTCAGCACTATTCAAGTGAGCACCCTATGGTAGGTTTGTAACAGTCAATAGTAGATGATCTATCTGATAGAAGATTTCTTAGCGGGTGATATGCATAATTTTGAGTTTTTTCATGCTTGTTTGCAAAAGCTTGAGCACAAAAGATTTTTTCGAAAATCAAACACTTTTACTGCTTTTGAACATTGCTTCTGTCAGGAAACCCGTACCTGCATTATTCTATTTGACTGGAATTCATTAAAATATACCTATCAGATTTTATCAACTCACTTTCATATGAACTTATATTATCAAAACAAAATTAATTGATTGCTTAGCATTGTACTCTATCATAGATTTATTTTCATTTCGCCTATTATTTATAGGATATATTACGCCCCAGCGTAAGGCTTAACAAAGCGAATATAACATGGGAAGGAGACTAAATACACAAGTAAAGAATAAAGTTCGTATAAGATAAACATTTAATGGATGTGGAAAGCTGATATAAATTTTTAGTTCTATAAAGTTTCCTTTTACCAATCGATATCAAGACAGAGACGTTTATGGGAATGAATAGTAAAAAAGTGCTAAAAACTGATTGTCATATCATTATTGTAGTGATCAGGATGCATATATGACTATTCGAGGAGTTGATCCGACTGTTATAAGGTAAGAAAAATGAAGATTGAATCATGCCAGTATACCGACCAATCTGGTTCAGCCTGACCGCTTAGGACGGTAATGGTAATGAAAAAGCCCTACTGACTTCAAGTCACGTATAGAGACTAGTGACTTTTGCAACACTTCATCGATGAATTTTTTTCAGTTAATATCACTCAAAGTTTTGTATATAATCCAAAAATAGATAAAATGCTTTTGCGCTTAATATTTTATAATAAAATGCAAACTTAATGAAATGAAACTGGAAATGTACCGCTTTTGCACAAAATGCGAAGATATTGCTGAGCTGACATTTGACAATTTCTCACAGGAAGGATCGACTAGTGAAAAGTTTTCAGAGAAAAGCCGCTTAATGAATGAATAACTATGTTGACTCAGTGAACATTTTTATCTCTAGTGCAATTCATTGCAAAAAGAAATGTTTAGGAAAACAGTTTTTATCAAAAACCATGGTGGCTGAAGTTCATCGAATCGCTAGCAAGTCCAGAATGACATCTCATAATATTTCATAAATGGTTTTTAAATGATATACGATGTACTATCAAGACATTTTTACTACGCTAAAATATATGCATATTCCAATTTTTTAATTTACAAAATTCGCAAAATTTGAGGCATTCAATATTCTTTAAATACTTGGCTTAAGCCATTGATCAAACTATAGATTTGAATACTATTTCGGAATAAAATCGTACACTACTCAATTTCTTTGACTTTTGCTATTAAATTAAGCTCTCCAAGCTGAATTGGGAAAAAACTAGTGTCAACACATACAAAAATATATGAAACATAAAGTTGTTTACTACCAGAAGCACGAGCTGATCGTAGTAAAGAATTTGATGATGGATCAATGGTTGTTTTGCATCTGATCAACATACGTTCGCTGGAGCTTCCGTCATCAAATTTGAATTCTAGTGAAATCTTTGAAGTATATGCATCAATACGAACTTGGATAACATCGGCAAAATTGTTTTTGCAGGACTCATATGACGCACAATTTTGCGGATAGACTATGTAAATGTTCATTTCTACCACTGAGCGATGAGATCCCGATTGATGACACTTAGGTCTGAAATAAAGTTATACAAGTATTTTAAAAAAAGACACTATAAAAAAATCATACAAAAGAGAGGCGTACATTTCATGTTTTTCCCGTTGAAGTTGACGGCGGCGACGACGATCATTGGCATTTGTATCAGCGTTATTGATCACAATACTACTGATACGAATCGAGCCTGCTTTGATGCCATAGATTAATTCTAACTAGAATTTCATTCAATTTAATTAGTTTAGACGTGCGTGATGACGAATCGAAATAAGATTACTTTTCGAGCGACCTCATCAGTATTGATGACTGTCGCAATTTTACCTTTGGTTGGGATGTATTTTGTGACGAAGGTTTGCCTTATTTCGTCAGATTCTATAATATAAAATGAATCATCAAAGTTGTCAATGGTTTCTCTTGATATTTTTGGCAAAAAACTGAGCCATTATCTGAAAAATTTGCGCGAAGATAATTGACGTATAAAAGAAATCGAGTTACGAACGTCAAATAACATTCAATAAAAGAAAGTACTTTCAATTCTTTCTTTATCATGATCATTCTACATAGCACACGTTAAAGGTAATTTCTAAAAGACTCTGTTTGCTTGCCAGAGTTAAGCAAACTTTAAGGCTTTCACTCTACCTTTTTATGGATACTGATTGCATTTACGATCGAAATTCACTTTGGTGCTTTTTTTTCTTGACCAATTTCGTATGGTATTAATAATGCTAAGCTTTATTGCTCTCGATTAATTTTGGTATATAAGAAGATTCCGAACATTACTCACTCTGACAAAACTTTCTGAATTGTATTCAGCTCTCTTTCTGAAGAACAAATCTGATTAATTTCAATTTTTGACGTAATTCCATTTAACCAAAAGAATATGACTTGAATCTAAATTACTCTACAGATGTTAGGCTTGATAAAGTATGAAGTATTATATCCACTTGATACAATGGCGTATAACATATCATCAGCTTTCAAGAAATTGATATGATAGACAATTCAGATCACTCATCAAGGTTCCGATCAAGCAATCATCAAAGCTATACTCGGAGTTCTTTGCAAAATGAATGAGAATTATATTTTTTGGGGTTTGGATGTGAATGGAGAAAGAACGGAGTAGAATCTGCACATTCACACTCCATATTTTAGTGTAGAAAATGTATACAGACTAGTCCTTACAAGTTTACAAAAAACCGAATGATTTTTGCTCATAGCTTATAAAACAACTCTGCTAAGCATATTATTGTAAACTACGGAGTATGCTCTATGTATCAAAAACGCATAATCTTTTGATCACCGTCTATTCAAATTTAATAGAATCTTACGTTTTTCCAGACATATTTGCTTTAGATGTCATAATCGATTCGAATATGACCTGATGGCATACAGAACTAGAATAAAGCTTGAACTCAACTTCTCACCTTTTACAACGCATAAACTGTGCATGTGTGTTTGATTATTGTCGTTTCATGGACTCCTCTCATTTATGCTTCATAGGAGATCTTCTAACAAGTTTCTGGTGAAAGGAAGATATTGATCTGACAATAATTGTTGAAAAACAACTCAAGACTTTCAACTTGAGAGAATATGTCTGAAAGCCACAATGATACAGTGTTAATAGAAAATCACTTGACTGTCAATTTTCTATTAGTGAGTTTGTAGATCATCTTAACCGAAAAAATCGTACTTTTCCATTTTTATTATTCTCTAACATTATCCAAAGAAATATTGTTGCAAATGATTGTTTTTAAGTAAGGATGTCATCAATCATAGTTTATATCTTACGCTGCTCTACTGTAGTATAAAGAGCAAAGAATAATATGAGAAGCAACGTTAATACTACACTTCTCAACGCATTAGGGCACATCGTTCAATTTCATGTACAACTTAAATTTGACAATTTTCTTAAGCTTTCAGCATGAATTGTCGTATAATGAGAGATTAACAGATCAATTGTAAATTAAACCTACACTTGCCCTTCAGCCTTCGAACAAAAGGCTGACGAACGCTAGCTGACTCTATATCAGCGTGTTTTGAAGCAGCATTGCTGAACTTTTGAAGACTCAATAGAAAGAGTTCGAGAAAAGTCTTTTACAATGGTCTGATAGATCTATCATATCTGAAACATCTTAAACAGAAGTTAATGGAAAGTTGTGATCTTTTGAAATTATTTTCTCGTTGTACCTATATATTGACTATCTAGAATAATGTGGTTGTAACAAGTCAATCGACAAAGGGTGGAATGGCTTTTATCCAGTATTATAATTCATCAAAAGTTCTAGTCTTCTTAGAGAACATCTTTCTATATTGATTTCGTTTCTCAAAACTGTTAGTAGGCTATCTAGAAAATTCAGCTCTCTTGAGAGTCAAATGTTGTGAACATGAAAGAGTTGTATTTGCTGCATCTTTTCATTGATTATAGCGTCTAGCAAATCCTCTTTTCAAAACGAAATTATAGATGACAATAGTATCATTCAATCGCTGTGAATAACTGCTACTATAGATAAAGAAATGATAAACTGGCCATGAATCAAGAAGAAAGATACGCGAAGACTATTTATATTAAACGCTGTTGATTTTAAAAAGGTCTAATTGATGAATTAAATCACATTGTCAGAAGTCTTATCATCTATAGATCAGTCTGTGGGAGTTTGTCTCCGCGGTTGATAGGAACCTATCTGAACGAAGAATGCATTCTAGCAAGTTTGGATTTACCTCAAAGATGTTCCACTGATTATGGTCTATATGACTGCGAGGTTTCTAGTCTTAGGATCAAGCAATGTTGGAGGAATAACCATGAAACTTAATGATATACAGCAAAATATGCGAGGATCTGGTAAAAGTAACTCGTTAGTAACAAATGAAAAAAAGCGGCAATCTAAATGAACGTCATGAAAAGGCAAACTTTTCTGCAAGTGATGTATTAGACCAAGAAATTCAATCATTGAAATGCGAGTTTGCATTTTAATAATTTTGATGTTTCAATTATATAGATCATTCAAAGTACGGTACTACAGGTTTTACCCATATAATTCAAAATGGTTATCGACAATTCGTGAAAATAATATTATGCTTTTTGCATTAGCAGAAAATATAATTGGACTTTTTATTCGACCCCAAAAAAACTTGACAAATAGCACATATACTAAGAATTGAATTAATTTTTCGATGTTTTTCAACAATTCCAAAAATGTCTTAATCTTTTTTTGGTTGACTTTCAAATCGGTAACATTTGGTCAGAAAATAATCAGATCTTGAATTTTTGTATACTCTGTAAATTTCAAACGGTTTATATTAACTTATGGACATTATCATACAATTTTCATTTAAAATAAAATATACAAAATAATGTTCAACTTATTGAACAGTGAGACTCGCTCATGGACAACTACGCATGTCAGTTAGGTGAAACATCATTAAGATTATTGAAAAAAGTAAAATATTGATCAACTAAGTCTCCATTCATTGAATTCTGGATAAGATAGGTATGTAAAATAAAGAGCTAATTACTAATTTGGAGATTTTATATCGCATGACTTTATCAGTTCTTAAAAACTGCTTAAATAGCCATCATCAGATGTAGGAAGTTTTGGATTGTGAGAGTCACCCTTTTTGATACAGGAAACGAAGGGATATACTAGTGTTATTGCTTAGTTGCAACTCAATCACTTTCAAAACTTCATAGACTACTGGAAAATCCGAAGAATGGATAACGTTCAATTTCATAAATAAGAAATTTTCTGTATCCGAAATACCATTCAAAGATGTTGTTTATCGTAATTTGAATGAAAGATCACTTTTTTCTTAATAACTGACTATTTCTGAACGACAAAATGAAAAATTGAATTTGAAAGAATCAGAACTCCCTTAAAACAAGCTCGATGGATTTAACTGTCTTGAATGCAATCTTTTTTATTCATGGTGTGCTTTTCTTATCATAATTTCTTTACTATATGTATTCGTTAGTAGAAAACCGAAATTCCCATTATGTCTCTCCTCTCATACTATTTCTGAATCATTTACAATACTGACTCAAAAAACAGCATGATCTGCTGTTTAACTGAAAGAGAGAGTTGACCAACCTATGTTGTAGTTTGCCACAGCATTCATATTAAAGTTTTTCAGAAGCATGTATATCCATGAAAATATGATCACGATGAGAAGTCCGAGCAAAAATAAACCAAAGAGCATCAAAATGCTCAAGACAATTCGTTTAGTATGAGTTCCTCTGAAATAGAAACATAGAAAAGGTGCATTCCTTATTTCTCGGTAATTGAAAGCGAAAGCAGCATGAATGTTGAGCTGAAGAGATGAAGTCTTAGAGTGGAATATAGCTTTTCGACTGCGACTGTGGTCATTTTATCGTTCCTTCTATCGAGCAGTGTAAATTCTTAACTTGTATTCAACTTATAGACCTTTGAGACTGAGCTATGAGCCCTATTTTACTCCCTTCTCAAGCTGTTTTAAGACATTGCAGAAAAAAACGAGTAATGTATTCTCAATCTGTAAACTTGCAAATGAATGGATCTCATGGTTATCAGAATATCGCAAAAGATAGAGTTTAAATGTATGTTTCCATGTTGAGGGATTAAATTATTGAAAAATTCATATTTGGAAGAAACACTTGATCTGACTAACACTTTTTGAAAGTTCTGCTAACGATGAGACCTATCAATGTTCAAAATTTCAGACCGAAAGCATGGCATTTGATTTCATCTGAACAACTTTGGCATAGGTCAACAGTTAATCATACTAGTGTTCATTATGCAGTTTGAAAAGCTCAGACATTCAGTCAAAGTTAGAGCATCACACAATTGAATATAACCTATTCGATGACCACGATCCTGATTGAGAAGCAAATTCATACTTAGACATCTTTTCTTGCAATCACCAGCCAACTAGCATGTTAGTTGCAATGCTAATCAAAAAAGCTTTGACAGACTTACAGCTTCTCCATTGTATCCATATTTTTTTTATATAATAATTCCATTGGCATTTCCTGCGATATTGGCGACTGTGTATAGTCTGAAACTCGGTAGTCAAAGTTATAAACTATATTTCTAAAATGTATGATTCAAAGCATGGAGCAAATTTATAATTGGATCAAAAAATAATTTGAGTCTTGATTTTTGAAAATATTCACGTAAACAGTAGCGAAAGTACCATTTTTTAAGTACTCGGCCATTTCCGAGTGAAGTTCTTTTGATGACTGAGCAACCATGGACAAGTCAAAGACTCACTAAGTCATATTATATTTAGTAATCCCATACAATTTGGTTGACCAATATATATCTAGGTATCGGACAGTCTAAGTTAAAAGCCGATATCAGTAGCTAGTCAATGTCTTTTCCATTTTTTGCTCACTAAGGTCGCAACAAATTTTTAAAGGATTTCTTCGTTGATGTTAAATAGCAAGTGAAAAATTAGTATAAAACTATTTTGAAGCTATAACATGTTGAAACTTCTACAGAGTTTTCCTCAAAATATTTCGAATGTTTTGTTTAGTTAGGGGTGTAACAAACTCTATTTTTCTACATAAAGATTGTAAATTTTAGGTACGAAATCTCACCAAATCCATCCAAATCTTTGTGCTGCTTATAACCAGTTTTATATGCTCTACTTGATAATGATATAAAATGACCAAATCTTAGAAGTTTCTTGGTTAGATTTGGTCATTTTATACCATTATCGAGTAGAGCATATAAAACTGATTACAATCAACACAAAGATGTGGTTGGATTTGATGGGTCTTCATATCGAAAATTTACAATTTTTATGTAGAACAATAAGATTTGTTGCACCTTAATTTCGATGAAGTTTTGTTTTAATTCAAGAAGAAATTTTTTCAAATGTGTCAAAAATTATGCAAATTTTGTTTATTGTTACCGTTTATTGAGAAAAAATTGAATAGTAAGAGTCTCAAATTTGGCTGGAATGTGTTATTTGTGTCTCTATAAAAAAAAAGTGAAATATTAACGTAAAAGATTCATTGTTGATTGATACATGAAATTTTTCTTGACTGTTCCCAAAATTTTCTTCCGAAAAAACATTGATATTTACAAAATTCGAAAATAGGTCATATTGATCGAATGTTAAACTTTGTGCTACGAAATAAATTGGATCAAAGCTGCACAACAGAGTCTTCTAACTCTACAAAATAGCTTCTATGTTTTTTAGTAGCTTGCATTATGTACTAACAAATAAAATAAAGAAATTTGTTTTTTTTTTGCAAGAACGTTGGCTATGTTGGAGCGTCCGAATATTGTTTTTGTTCAATTATTAAAATCTATAATTCGACATAAACTATTCTTATATTTTCTTGAAGAGAATTGAATGAAAAATCC
>CAJNOP010001361.1:24533-34593 GCA_905250075.1 Rotaria sp. Silwood1
CCGGTCTACCGGTCCATACCGGTCTACCGGTCCATACCGGTCTACCGGTCCATACCGGTCTACCGGTCCATACCGGTCTACCGGTCCATACCGGTCTACCGATCTACCGGTCCATACCGGTCTAGGGGGAAACCGCTGGTTTTTTTGATTTAAATCAGAAAAAAAATCAAAAAATCAAAAAAATCAAAAAAATTAAAAAAATCGAAAAAATCAACAAAAATCAAAAAATCTTTAATCTCTGTCGTTCAAAACATCAATCAAGGGTGGAGCAGCTGATATTAGATTTTATTGATTTCAGTGATATTTTTGATTTTGTTGATTTTTTGTTTGATTTTTTTGATTTTTCTGAATTTTTGATATTTTTGTTTTTTCTGATTTTTCTGATTTCTGTTTTGATTTTTTTGTTTTCTTTTCGCATTTTGTTGATTTAAAATCAATTGATTTAAATCAAAAAAATCAAAAAAACCAGAAAAATCACAAAATCAAAAAAATCAAAAAAAAATCAAGAAAATCAGAAAAATCAGAAAAATCAAAAACATCAAAAAAATCAGATTTTAGCTCTTTCCCCCTTGCTACCGGTCCATACCGGTCTACCGGTCTAAACCGGTCTGACTGGTCCAAACCGGTCTACCGATAGTGACAGAATACTGATGATACGCTAGTTTATCAGGAAAACCCGACCTATCGATAAAATATCGATCTACAGACAACAGGCTGCAGCCTAAAATGAAATCCTCTTGTGCAGTGAACTCTGTGGTGCGTTACCTTCATACCTTGAATGCAATCATAGAGCAGGAAAGTGAAAAATATAGATCAGTATAGACCGGTAGACCGGTATGGACCGGTAGACCGGTATGGTCCGGTAGACCGGTAGACCGGTATGGTCCGGTAGACCGGTAGACCGGTAGACCGGTATGGACCGGTAGACCGGTCGATCCAAAACCCAGACCGGTACCGGACCGGACCGGACCGGACCGGCCGGTAACCGGTACCGGTTCCATCTCTGCTATCCTATGGGGTACCCATAGGTCTTCAAGGGTTATTCTAGGGGGGTACCCATAGATCCCCAAGGGCTATCCTATGGGGGTACCCATAGATCCCCAAGGGCTATCCTATGGGGGTACCCATAGGTCCTCAAAGGCTATCCTGGCGGGTACCCATAGGTCCTAGAGGGCTATCCTATGGGGGTACCTATGGGTCCCCAAGGGCTATCCTATGGGGGTACCTATGGGTCCCCAAGGGCTATCTTATGGGGGTACTCATAGATCCCCAAGGGCTATCCTATGGGGTACCCATAGGTCTTCAATGGTTATCCTAGGGGGGTACCCATAGATCCCCAAGGGCTGTCCTATGGGGGTATTCATAGGTCTCCAAGCGCTATCGTATGGGGGTACCCATAGGTCCTCAAAGGCTATCCTGGCGGGTACCCATAGGTCCTCAAGGGCTATCCTATGGGGGTACCCATAGGTCCTCAAAGGCTATCCTGACGGGTACCCATAGGTCCTCAAGGGCTATCCTATGGGGGTACCTATGGGTCCCCAAGGGCTATCTTATGGGGGTACTCATAGATCCCCAAGGGCTATCCTATGGGGGTACCCATAGGTTCTCAAAGGCTATCCTGGCGGGTACCCATAGGTCCTCAAGGGCTATCCTATGGGGGTACCCATAGGTCATCAAGGACTATCCTATCGGGGTACCCATAGGCTCTCAAGGGCTATCCTATGGGGTACCTTAGGTCCTCAAGAGCTATCTTATGGGGGTACTCATGGATCCCCAAGGGCTATCCTATGGGGTACCCATAGGTCTTCAAGGGTTATCCTTGGGGGGTACCCATAGATCCTCAAGGGCTATCCTATGGGGGTACCCATAGGTCCTCAAAGGCTATCCTGGCGGGTACCCATAGGTCCTCAAGGGCTATCCTATGGGGGTACCCATAGATCCCCAAGGGCTATCCTATGGGGGTACCCATAGATCCCCAAAGGCTATTATGTGGAGGTACCCATAGGTCGTCAAGGGCTATCCTATGGGTGTACCAATAGATCCCCAAGGGCTATCCTATGGGGTACCCATAGGTCTCCAAGGACTATCCTAGAGGGTACCCATAGATCCCCAAGGGCTATTATGTGGAGGTACGCATAGGTCCTCAAGGGCTATCCTATGGGGGTGCCCATAGGTCCTCAACGGCTATCCATGGGGGTACCCATAGGTCCTCAAGGGCTCTTCTATGGGGGTACCTATGGGTCCCCAAGGACTATCCTAGGGGGTACCCATAGGTCCTCAAGAGCTATCCTATGGGGGTACCTATAGGTCCTCAAGGGGTATCCTATGGGGGTACCCATAGATCCTCAAGGGCTATCCTATGAGAGTACCCATAGGTTCTCAAAGACTATCCTATGGAGGTATTTATAGGTCCCCACGGGCTGTTATTCTGTGATACGCATAGGCCCTGAAGAGAGTAAGGCAATAGGGAGATAAGGCTACAAGGAATATGAGGCTATAAGGCCGCAGGCTGCATGGATTATAAAAATATGTACGATATGAGAGTATGAGGTCGTAGGGCAACCTATCTATATACATAATATCGAGTGTCTGTATGTATTTTACCGGATGAAATGGTAAATGTCTGAGGTCATACATTAAAGGAGAAAACAGCCGTGCAATATGCACGGGTTCTCGCTAGTATAATATGGTATTGTCTGCTACAAAAATACGTGTTTAGCTGAACTTTTAGATTAAATTAAATTATGTTTAATCAGACTTATTCTCGGAATACGCCACTTGAATGACGCTCGTACTCAAAGTAGTCCTCATATTAGATAGATAATCTCAAAATACTCGAATAAATTTAGACGAGTAAATGCATAAATACGGACATAAAATGATAGAAAAGCTTATTTTATATCATTCAAATCTACTTCGAATGGACTACATTGAATTCTTTGCAAAATGTTTTCCATTGAATGTTCTATTCAAATATTGTGTATGCACAGCACAACAATCCTCACAGTTCGTTTGAAAACACCTGTTAGTCTTTTTTACCAGTCCTGGTTCCTATTGAACTCCGCAAATCTAAACCATAGACGTTTTTCCGATGAATTGCAACAATATGAAGCATTCTTTCAGAGAATTGCGAAGAGCAGTGGCTAGTCACTCGTTGGTGCCCTATTGTAGTGCCACTCAGGGTTAGCCGCTGTCATGCTTAATTCTATTCTGACATAGGATCATCCTATTTGATTGACATCCTATCTAACTCTAGATTTTCCTGAGTTCAAAAAGTCGTTAAAATTATAACACGAGAATGCTTCATGAGAAATACTCGAGCCGAAACTTTGTCGTGAACTATTCCTTATGTCTTTAATTTCATTGTCTGACTAGTCAATTAGAAGTGTATTTCTATTCCTCATTAAGAGAATCTTAGTCTAATGTTATACAAGAAAAAAACCTAGCCTTTATATAGATCATTTCTGAAGCGAATCCACAGTGAACTTGCAATAGGACGTTTGCTCGTACGTCGGAGACCCTGCGAGGCACCACTCACGACTAGTTGGTTCATCATTTGAACGCATCTAAGTAATAACTACTCTGAAAACAAAGAGAATGTTTACAGAACCTCCCGAAATGGTTCTGTAAATTTCTAAAAGCATCCAAATGTGTCCAAAATCTCAAAAAAAGGGTAAAAAATTTGACAGAACCTTTTGAAGGTTCTGCGGAATATCCAGTAGCAGAACCATCTCTCACGAAAACTTGTTTTAGGTTTTGTACAGCAAAAAAAGGTGTGAGAAAATACAAAACCTTGAGGGTTCTGTACAAAACCATTAGGGTTCAGTACAAAACCATTAGAGTTTCGTACCAAAGGTTAATGGTTTTGTATTTTCTCAGGAAATCTTTTTTTTGCTGTACAAAATCTAAAAAACGGTTTCGTAAGAGATGGTTCTGCTACTGGATACTTGACAGAACCTTCAAAAGGTTCTGTCGAATTTTTTACTCTTTTTTTGAGACTTTGGACACATTTGGATGCTTTTATACATCTACAGAACCTTTTCGGAGGTTCTGTAAACATCCTCTTTTTTTCAGAGTAGTTATTGTCCTTTAATTATTAAAAAAAATGTGGCATAATTTTGACATATTTGTTTATATTACTTCCCTCAAGTCATAATAACGAGAAATTTCATGAATCAGAATTTCTGCTGAAAAATAAATAGGGATTCAACGATGATGATGGTTCATCGGTTCACTGGTATACGATGCACTGTAAGTACCGGCCGAGATGTGTCCGGATTCTAGGAGTTCAGAACTCTTCAAGAACCCTGAACTATTTAAATCGCCTTCTAATAGACATTTCCGACTCAGTACAGCTATTGGAACTGCTAGAACTTTTCGACTCCTTAGAACTCTTAGAACTCTTAGAACTCTTAGAACCATAGGAACTCTTAGAACCCTAGGAACGCTTAGAACTCCTACAACTCCTAGAGCTCTTGGAACCGTAGAAACTCTTGGATCTCTTGGAACCTTTAGAATCCTAAGGGGGTGTGGGTATGGGCAGGGGGGTGCGTGTGGGTGGATGTGGGTGGATGTGGGTGTGGGTGGGTGTGAGTGTGGGTGTGGGTGGATGTGAGTGTGGGAGTGTGGGTGTGGGTGGGTGTGGATGTGGGTGTGGGTGGATGTGGGTGTGGGTGGGTGTGAGTGTGGGTGTGGGTGGATGTGAGTGTGGGAGTGTGAGTGTGGGTGGGTGTGGATGTGGGTGTGGGTGTGGGTGTGGGTGTGTATGTGGGTGTGGGTGGGTGTGAGTGTGGGAGTGTGGGTGTGGGCGGATATGGGTGTGGATGAAGTCAGGATCCGCACGCACATTCACACCCACACCCACACCTACCCGCACCCACATCCCACACTCCACCTCCCACCCACACCCCACGCTCTGGCCTTAAAGCTAAAGTATACTACTTATACCTTTAATCTTAAGTACGGTTAAACTGCCACTCCTATCTAAGAATCAACACACGCCCATGACTCTCAGGCGTTATACGATCCACAGGATTCTAAACATGGTCGACACTTGAACAATACTAAAGTGAATATCTTACAAATATTATACGTTTACAAACATCAGACGCCAAGGAAGCCTGGAAACCGCTTTTTCGTTTAATATGCCCCAAATGACAAACTATACAATCCATCAAAATTCGGGATCAGAGTCATCTTACTTTCGGTATATCGATGCCAGGTCTCATAACTTTCAATGAAACACCTCATCATATATAGCCACGCAACTAATTCATAAAAACCCGACCATACACAAATAAATTCAAATAATTCCATGACATTCAACAGAATTTGAGTACTTTTACGTTCCGCGCATTAGTTTCTACTAACGTGGAACTTTTCCTACTACATCTTTCCAAACGGTACTACAGTGATAAATGCTCAACAACTTACACATTTCCAAGAGTCCAAAGAGTTCTAAGAGTTCCACGAGTTCTAGGGGTTTTAAGGGTTCTAAGAGTTCCTAGGACTCCGAGAGTCCCTAGGGTTCTAAGAGTTCCTAGGGTTCTAAGAGTTCCTAGGGTTCTAAGAGTTCCTAGGATTCCGAGAGTCCCTAGGCTTCTAAAAGTTCCTAGGATTCCGAGAGCTCCTAGGGTTCTAAGAGTTTCTAGGGTTCTAAGGGTTCTAAGAGTTCCTAGGACTCTAAGGGTTGCCAGAGTTCCAAGTGTTCTAAGGGTTCGAAGAATTCTAAGGGCTCGAAGAGTTCTAGGAGTGCTAACAGTTCTAATAGTTCTAAGAATTTTTACGGTTCCAAGAGTTCCTAGGGCTCTGAGAGTTCTAAGAGTTCATAGGGTTCCTAGGGTTATAGGAGTTCTACGATACAGAGTGTTTGCAGGGCGTCGTGATTTTTAGACTTTCGAGTTCTTGAAGAGTTCTGAACTCTTAGAACCCGCCCACGGCGATGATTACGATACTTAGTATATAGATATGACAGTCAACAAAAGTATTTTCATAAAACTGGTATCTCTTAGTGCAGAGGTATTTGAATATGGAAGACGCTAATGCAAATAACTTGGGAATACGGTCTCAACTAATATCCTTAAGGCCAATAATGCCGATTAGAACATCAGAAACCGACGGTCATGACTCGTTTCTATCATTATTTGGACGAGTTATGGCTCACAGTACACGCTGGTATTGATGCACTACCCATCACTGTAGGTTTTCATGTTCACATCGGCGTTATTGTTAGCCTAATCAATACATTCATGCACAAAAGCATGTCTTGTATACGACTACATTCTAGAACCAAGAATACGATTTCAACCCTCAGTGTTAAGTCCAATATACTCGGTTAGAGTATGCAGAACCTACGAAGATGACTGATTTCGACCATTATTTAGACATCTTAATACTCAGAACAGTCAGTAGTTCTCGTACACTGGTCATCACCGTAGGTTTTCTTGATCTCACTGGCTATATTGCTAACCGGATCATTACAATCGGATATGAAAAAAATGTTTCATTAGCTCTAGTATCATTTACTTAGAAATAAAGCTTCGACTACCACCGTTAAGATCAATAGTGTCGATTTGTAACTAGGAATCTAAATGATGGTCAATTTCTATCATTATTCAGACAACGTAAGATTCAATGCATGCGGCAGTGCTCATGCACCGATGTTGACCCTAGCTTTCTATATTGTCATTGACTTGATTCACCATCACATCGCAAATCTCTGATGAACATTTGCAAAAGTTACTTTATTTTTACAACTGGTTAATCCTTACCGAAAAATTAAGTGCGTAATTTTCTGGAATGTATCACATACTATGAACACAGAAATTCATCAAAAATTGACTGGTGCACCGTCATCGTTGCATTTTTAAAAACAAATGCGAATGATGAAATAGTAAGTCAGAAAAAATGCAATGCTAGTAGGCTTCAATACTGATCATGACGAATCCACTGAAACTTGAATTTGGATATTAGGAACACTATTTGATGTAGTTATCGGTGTTAGTGTTAGTGTGTACCTGAATGGGTTGATCTTGTTTGTCTCACAACCATATCATGGAAAAACCTCAGATATAGTTCACGTTAGTGAGATTGTCGAACCAGTCATCATGCTAACACATCTGAATACGTTGCTTTCCCAATCATTACCAGATCACAAACTCATTTTATTTCATACCATTCAATGTTAGGAATACGAATAACTCATTCTTTCCCTTACAAAACCTTACCCTGATTATAAAACTATAACTGCAAACTTTCAACAATACGCTAAACATCTGGATGCTCGGACGTCGATTTATGCTCGCCAACTTATTTAAAGCATCATTATTTTCTCAAAAAGCCCTTTCTTTCACCGAAAAAAAATCTAGTTCAAAATTTTGAAGAACCGACTTCAGATTCGACTTTTCAACTCGGACCACCTTCGGTTAAGTCGTATAAAAAATCGTTATTTTCTCAAAAGTCACAGTTCCTAACCGAAAAACTCAAATTCAAAACTTTGAGAAACCGATCTCAGATTCGGAATTTTAGCATTCGATAACCTATAGTAAAGTTTCATCAAAAGTCATAAAATACTTGAAATAAAACAGCTCAATTTTGTTAGGTCGACTTCCTAGGCAATGGGAAGGCCGGATGCAAAATCTCACCTTAATTTCAAATTTCCGAATCTCAATTATTTTCGGTGAAATTTTACAAGGTAAGCCTAAATTAAATTCACCTCTGATATTTCGTTCAACCTTGTCACAACGATACACACAATCATACACATAAACTCTTTATATTTCATATGACCCTGCCTACAGTTAAGGAAATAACGATTTTATTTTTGGCTATTTGGCTATTCTAACATAACAATCAGTGTTCTAATTCTGATTCTAATTCTAATACTAATTCTAACTCAAATGCAAATTTCATTTTTTCTTGTTTGGATATCCCAAATGGATGGTGCTTAGTCAAATTATTATTATACTTCAGATACAAAATTTTACGTTTTGGCTATTCTCATAACGCAGTTGATGTTTGAATTGTTACTATAATTGAGTCAAAAATCTTATGTTTGTATGTGACTGCGATAAATCCGATAAAATTTGAAAAAATTAATTTTTTTTGAACTGTAATAAGAAATCTACTCACTACTTCAGAACCAAACAATTCTGTTGATAACCATAGCTACGTAGATAATAGAAAGACATAAAATGTTTAAAAGAGATGCATTTGTTCGTTGTATTCGTGCATTATCTTGTGTGCTCGCGATCAGGTTAAAATGATAATGTACACAGGTAGTTTGATGCGCGTTGAGAAATATTGTGCTTATATTTACGTCGTGAAATAAGTTTGGCTTGAGCGCATTCATGCATGCTAGATATGATATATGCTTCGTATTTTAATAAGTTATTTCATCTCTTTAGTAAATATATCAATGTCATTTTTGCTTGTCCTGTCTGGTGTCACTCAAATAGCTTAATTAACGAGATGAAAAATCCGATATACTGCTTGAAAAATATGTGTGTTATAGGAAGGATACACTTGTTTTTCTTTTCTACAATCATCACACAAGACTCCAAATATTGGATTTTAATCGCAATGGTATGCAGCTCGATAGAATAATAATGTTAAAATTCAAATCCAAACGTCGTTTCCAGATGTAAACAAGCTAGTTCATGTTCATTACTGGCTGGATGGCATTCTTAGTTCATGATTCTGTTTCAGTTACAGTTTTAGTACCTGGTACGGATTCAGTAGCGATACTGGTGCCCATGCCTGCTTCAAAGACAGTCCCGGTACTCATTCAGGATCCAATCAAGGTTCCTATACATCTCGAAGTTTTAATGACAATCTCAGTGCCTCTACCCATTTCATTGAAAATTCTGAAACCTCTACTAGTTTCATTGATGATTTCGATACTCGAAGTGGTTTCAGTCGCGATCTCCTCACTCGTCCCAATTAGGGATGACACTATAAATTTACTTTAAAGTTAAAAATAAAATGCTACCTTGCACTGTATAAGTTAAAGTTAAAATACACATGCTTTAAACGTTTAAGTCAAAGTTAAAGTGCTATACTTTAACTTAAAACTTTAAAGTTTATAATAAAGTTAAAACAAGTATATTTTAACTTTTAACTTTATTAAATTAAAGTTAAAGTAGAGATGTTTTTTAACATTTTCATTTCATGCCTAGTAATGGCGTTCATGTTTCGATTCATTAATGTTCAAATCTTGAAAAGAAAACTTCGGAGTCGAGAAATCCGAAAATGAAATCAGCTATTTCGAAACTGAGAACTTGATTTTTTCGGCAATAAAAGAGGAGGCTTTTTAGAACACACAGTGATTGTTTATAATATTTGATTAAAAGTGTTCTAGGTTGAAGAATGCGAAACTGGGATCAGTTTCTCAACATTTTTGAGGTTGATTTTTTTTTGTAATGAAAAAAAAATCTTTTTTAATGCAAAAACCAAAGTGGTTTATTTGGAACCAAAAACTCCATTTAGTCAAGAAATTGAACTCAAATCTTCGAGAAACTTATTTCACATTCAGGTTCCTCGGCCTCAGATGCTATTGGTCAAATATGATAAAGAATTACTGTTTTTCTGCAAAAGGCTCTTGTTTTTAGTGAAAAAGTCAAGTCCATAACTTGAAAACGCCCATTACAGATTCGGGTTTCCCAACCTCAAAAATCTTTTCTCAAACTTTGACACGTGATCAATACCTACATTAGTATCATTACTACGCATAAAATGAAAATGTTGAAAAACATCCTTATTTTGTCTTTGATCTTGTTCCAATTTGAGTTTAAACTACACTGAAAAAAAATGGTACGATACCGAACCAAAAAAGGTACTTTGAACGAAAAAAAGGTTTCGTACATAGTACGGAACCTAAAAAGGTTTCGAATTCGTTGCAATTCTCTGAACCATTTTAGGTTCGGTACAGACCACTTCGAAAAACTTGAAAAAGTGTCCTAAGTCAATGGGTGTGGGTGTGGTTGTGGGTGTGTGTGGGGTGTGGCTGTGGGTGGGTGTGGGTGTGGGTGTGCGTGTGAGTGTGGGTGTGGGTGTGCGTGTG
>CAJNOP010001362.1:0-17109 GCA_905250075.1 Rotaria sp. Silwood1
TTATTTGATATACTTAGACGAGGAGTTTTGCCTTGGATCAGATAGACGGGTAACATATATTCTGTTTTCATAAACAATAAGAAAACTACAACAGCACAATGCTTATAAGTCCATAGGTTCTGAAAAGTGCCGAAGAATGGAAGAAAATATCGAGAAGTACAAATAGATAATGAGTATTGCTAAATGATATGGGAATGATATGAAGAGTTGGTGAATATTCTGCAGAGATAAATATATCGAGCTAGATCTTAAGAAGAACTCATATGATATGACGTCAATTTTCTTTCGTTCTCGCAAGTATTGTCTATTGATATATTTCTAATAGTCTGTTGTATTTTTCATAGTTGTCTTGAAGCGAAATCAACTGATGCTAATTGATAGTGCTGTATAAAACAATATTCATTCATACGGCTATGTAGAACTATTCCGATTACCTTGCCTACTACGTTACCCTATAAAAAGAACCGTAAACTACTAAAATCCTATCATTTAAAAAGGGTATATGAAAAGGTCTGTGGAAGACTTATAATATTTATTAGCTCTCAAAACCGTTTATTGTAACTTGTACTTTCATAAATCATTCCTAAGTGTGTATAGAAAAGTTCATAAGGATCATCTCAAAGGATTCATGGAGATCATTAATCGCCACCAATTCTATATGATGCTGTCTAAAGAAGCGTTCAAGATCATCATAAGCCTGCAGATGGCTGCTGAAACGGTAAACGGAAACGTTTATTTTGTGAAATCTCCAATATTTATGATAGAGTTATATCTAACTGATCTTTAAAGTACCGAAACAGTTGAAAATCTCATAGCACTCAATCATTGTTCAAGTGCAGTAATACGACAGATGAACAAAAATATAACTAAACTGAACCGTTGCATTCTATCTGCCCCATAAAATATTGAATGAATTCTTTTATTCTACTTTCGTTCATAAAATGCTGACTAACTATTAAGAAGGTAAATGATAGAAAGAAAATTAAACTTAACTAAGATATGTAATTTTACTCTTAGCATAATGAGCAACTATTGAAATAACTCGATGAAGAAAACTAAGGTAACATTAACTGTTTGATTTGATTTCTCTTACAAAATGAGCAAGCACTATCCGAAAAAAGTGTAAATAAAGAAAAAGAAAAGTAAACTTAGGTAACTTTTTGTATTTCTTTTATAAGATGTTAGGAAAACTATCAGCATAATTAATCGAGGAAAACAAAACTAAATGAACTTATTCGCTTTGTTTTTTAGGACATGCACAAAAAATATCAAGATAAGTAAATAAAGAAAAAGAAAAGTAAACTTAATTAAATTTTTTCATTTTCCTTATAAAATGTGTAAAACTATCGACATAATTAATGAAGGAAAATAAAGCTAAATGATTCTATTCAATTTTTCTCATAAAAATAGTGAAATTAAAATAAGAGATAGTGATTGCAAGTAGATTTAAGATGTCGAAGAGTGAAGACATGTTTTGAAAGCATGGTACAGGCCAGACACGCTAGTTGATAGACTTATCAACGGTTGATTTAGAAACTAATACGCTATGTGTTCATTTCTCTTCTACTGTTTGTTTTTTTAAATCCTGCAAATGTCCTTTTAAAAAATCGTAAATTATTCTGTCAGAAATCCTAGCAGGATTATGATCTTAAAAAAATTGAAAACTACTCAAGATCCATATAAGATTTCGTTGCAAGTCTTGTCAAAATCTATCATGTTTCTTAGCTAAATGTTTCACACGAGATTTATCGTTTTGCTGAATGGCGATTTTATGTTTAATTCTATTTGGTAAACACTTAGTCGTTTCTTCAAGCAAAAAGTGTACATATGCACCAGATATCCTTATTGGATCCGTCTAGAACCTAGTGGTACAAAGATATCAAAGATTTTAACTCGGCTTTTTACAGGACAAACTTTCTTTTTATCAATCAGATTACAAATTTCTGTCTTTTTTTTGTCATATTTTTTTTTTGAGAAATATCTTATTTTTTGTATTCAGTTCGACCATACTCTATATATATGCCATAATATTAAGAAATAAAAGCGTGACTTTAGAAATGCGTACTTCAATTGTTGTTTGAATTCTATGAAATTTCACTTGTCTTTCTTTGAGAATAACACAACTAAGACTGATTATATATTAAATAATTTCTTTAAATAAAATACATTAGTTGAAATCAAAGACATCAAACAAGATTTTATCACTTGAAATAAAATTGTTCTGCTTTAGAGTGCACTTAATAATTCATCATTGACTTGTTCATTGTGTGTGTATATTTACTGTCTGTAAAATGTAAAAAGATTCACATTTTTCGTTTTTTATACTCAACTTAAAGATGATGGCTTTTCTTTTCTTTCAATTCAATATATCCGAGAAAAAAAAATTATTCAAAGTGTTTCCAGTTCCGATTAACAATATCAATCAGAAAAAAAATAAGAAGTCTCATATAGAATAATAATTAAAACCGTAACATACATCAACATTGTTGTGAGACCAAACTACCCGATATATGCAGTTTTCAAGTATTAATAAAACGTTATTTGGTGATAGCAACTACATTGATAAATGCCAATTAACATCAAATGTATTAATGATGTGAGTGTGGGTGGGTGTGGGCTCGTGTTCGTGTTCATTCTATTACCTCACACCCACACCCTAATGAAAATCCCTAACAGAGATGCCCCTTTGTCTTTTGCAAGGATGAGAATAGTCTCCAGGACGATTTGTATCTGATTGTCGATGGTCAAACGATGACTTCAGCAGGATGAAACCATGAAGAATAATATGCATGTGTGATAAGAATGAGTGTCATAACACAGTGAGAAAGAGCTGTAGCAACTATCAATATATCGAGTTGTTTTCTTCTTAATAGCCATCGATGTAACCACATTGGAAATCGTCGTTCTCGAGTTCAATTGACAAATTGAAATATATATGCAAGATCCGACGGCATGTAGACAATGGCTACCATGATAATAGCACTTGGACATAATGTTTCGTTAACGACGTGTAGAAAGAGTTGATTCCATGAAGTTGTACGTATTCTGATAAAGTTCATGCAGAGTCTGTACGTAAGCCAAATGGATATAATGAAGGGTGGGTGTGAGTGTGGTTGTCGCGATACTGAACGTCCACCAACACCCACACCCACACCCACTCCACACCCACTCCACACCCACACCCTCATTTTTTTATTTGAAAAGAACTATACGATTAAATTCAGATGAACTGCATATTACACAATTCATTAATCAGAATTTGTGAATCTACATATAGTCATATTATGAGAGTTCAATTTTTGTTCAAATATTTCGCCATTCCATTAATAATAAGTGTTTGCACGAAAATAATGCTAATTTTTTTTTAATGCATCAATTGTGTTCTTTAACATTATTTAATGAGCTTTATCGAACTTTTCCATATGTCTTTCGATTGTTTGATCATATTGATATTGAACCGTGGGATATATTTCTACAAAATTATTGTAGTCTTTATACTGCATTGATTTTGCTATTTTATTCTCTTGTATACATGAATGTATTACAATCATTTGAGTCACATTAACGATATAGATAACAATTTGTTGATCATCTTCTTTTCAATCATTGAGGAGCTTTTTGAAGCTTTTTTTAAATTCAGCATAACTTTCTTGACCTTCAGTTAAGGTTTTTAAGATTTCATCATCGTCTTCAGCTTTCATCTCTCGTTTTGAAGTAATTAGATCATCATAATTTCGAGTATCACGTCATAGACGAAGATTAAGATGAGCGTTGATTCGTGGAATACTGTTCAGAAATAGAAGTGCAGCAAGCATAAATCTAATAATCAGACGCATTATTTCGTTAGGTTGTAATGAAAGAAAAATCAAATGATAGCAATGTATATATATACATATATTGATAGACAATATCTTACAGAAACTATTGATGATTAATAGTTGTCTTTCTCTTTTCTTCTTTCTTATATTTAGTTTTCCTTCGGTATAAGATAACGAGATTCAACATTTTCATATTGTATTTGGATAGTTATTGTGCCGTTTATTGTTATCAATTCACATAGACAATTGCTATTTTTTATTAATACCTCAAGTATTATACTTGTCGAATAAAACAAAAAGAGAAACATTCATCTGAAAAGGTAAGAGTTGGCCTTGGTGAGCCAATCGAATAATAGCCGAGTTTACCTCTTATAAAAAATGGTGTGGGGTTTAGGTGAAGAGAAGACAAACGCTCACATCCTCGCCCACACCCACATTCCACACTCATGATTTTGTTTTTCTCTCGAAAAAGTCATCTACGTCGAAGGACAATAGATGCTCTTACATACCAACTACCATTACGTTCGGAGAACTACCGTTTTACCTCATTTCTAGTTTTTGCTATTGGTCTATCTCTTTCGCTCTCTGCGCTTTTCTCATTACAGAAAGGTCTAGTCTCTATAGTATAGGCCTAAAGATAAGCAGACTGGTAAGAACGATATTTTTATTTGCTTAGGTGAAACGCTAACTATCTGTTATCTATTTTTTGTCACGTTTTGTCTTTCTTCTTTACTTTTATGCCTTTTATTTATCGTTTTTTCTCTGCATCATGCTATCTATCACCATAATACTGTTATTTCTATATGCACATTTTCTTAGTCATCTCTACTAGGTCCTTTCCTACTCGTTGCTGACACTCCTGTACCGTAAATCACTCTATTTAGGATAATTCTTCCCCGTACTAGATGCAGATCTGATTCTATATTGACGAGAAGAAAAGTAGACCAGTAAAAAGACAGTCTTTACAATGAAAAAACAAGTGATGCATTTCTCTCGTGTTTTTTGTCTCTTTCATATGTTATTAACATGCCAATCATTTGTCTCTGAATGCCATTGTTCGTCGAGGTTTTTTCAGTTTCCATGATGCTGTTTTCGCATACTGTTTTTCGCCGAGTACTTCTTCCTACCATTCATTCTTTTCAATCTCTACTCTTTTCGTGTAAATCGTTCACCAATATCTTAAAAACAAAATAAAATCAAGCTGTTGTTCATTATAACCAATTATTCTTCTACGGTTTGGCTCGAACGTGAGGTGTGTATTTTTGGTTAATGCTAATCGTACGAATATTAAACATGAGTCAACTAGGCCACTTATATGGATGGATGAACTTTCTCTTCATGCACATCTACCTACTCCTAGCCTCACGCTATTATTCAATCCTACTTTTGTAACTATACACCATAGCTGAGTCACTCACATCCGTACTTTCTTTAAAATAACTGATCAATTAATAATTAATTACTGACCAATTTGGTACTGACCATTTCATTCTACTGATCAAAAATCATATTCTCAGACAAATTTAATAGATTTTATATGTTTACTATAGAAGAAAATGTTTCAATAAATTGCAGAATTTATTTTTCAATTCTTTTTTTTTGTAATCTTGCTTAAAATAACAATATTTATTAAGATTTTGTCATTTTTTTCCTCTTTTAAGATTTTATTTAAATAATATAGAGTGAGCACCAAAGTTGTTTAGTACGGTTTACTTTCAATTTTTTTCTGTAAGGTTGAAAGCTAAAAAGAATTCAACTAGTGATTATAGTAGAAAACATCGTTACTAACAAAAAATGTGACTCAATACAAATTATTATCAGATTTCCAACGAAAAGGATTCCAGACAACTACATTTAACCTAGAGAAAATTCTTGATGTTTCTGAGCTAGATCCTTAATCGCTCCAGTCAAGATCCTTTCGAAATTCGTTTTTTTTCCTGAGGAGATGACTAATTTCTGAAAGAAGGCTGCAGTCACGGAATTTCAATATCTTGGCAGGATTCAGAACAGACTCCCATTATTTTTGAACTGGCAATCATTGCGAAACAAGGTTGTGATCGTAGTGCGAACACAGACTTATCTTAAATACCTGTCATAGAGACCGATGCTCCCGTGATCTTTTGGTTTCTTGTTTTGATATTCCTCGGTTTCAGCTGTAATCATTCACTGGATTATTGTAGCAGAATTCAGATACATTCTGTCTAAAACTTGATAAAATCTTGAGAGAATCCTTTCTCTTATTTCTGTAAGAATTCTAAGCGGAATCATGATTGAATCCTAATAGGCTCTTGCATTCATAATTTAGAAAAAAATCTGAATAGGAATATGAAGAAATTTTGAACAGAATCCTGTGTAATCGTGAGAAATCCTGGAAACAAGAGTTATCAAGAATTGAGCTAGGATCCTGAGGAAAACTTTACAAAATTCTAGAAGTTCAAGATTTCTCAAGAGATGAATAGGATTGAGACTAGAGTAGTTTCTCACCACGTCTAACAAGCAAACATAATCTTGTTCATAGTGACTTGTTAATAAGAAATAATAAAATAGAGAATTCTTTGGTTTATGTAGGTAGCAGACAAATATTTTTGCTTGTTCTACGTGATGAGAAACTATAGGTTTCGGTTTTCTGAAGATTCAATCGTCGGAAATTTGATAATCATTTTTATTAACTCATATTCTTATTAGAGACAGTCTTCTCTATTCAGATTACTAGTTGGATTCATTTTAGTTTGTAAGGTTGCAGAAAAAAATAAATCTTGTTGAACAAATTTTGCTACTCACTGGATATATCTGTATGCCTGTTCTGACCGAAAGCCCCAATTCTTTTTTCTTATCCCGTAGCTTCTATGATATGTCAAAAAGAAATAGAATTTTTTATTATTTATAGTACTCATCGATTAATTACTAATAAGGCATCATTGTTTAGATTATACATATTGTTCAAAACCAAAATAGTCAAACGTCTTCTTAAAATCTTTTGTTGAAGCATTAGTAATATTATTTATTTATTGTAGATCTTATTTGATTTCATGAAGACGCTAGATTATTTTGATTTTGAGCAATATATATAGTCTAAACAGTGCCAAAACATGATTACTACATGAATATTATAACTGATGAAAAAGATGGAGATGAAGCTAACATTGATACTCTCCTTTATTGTATTTCTTCTTCAAAGAAATACTTTTAAATATTTATTTGAATGCAGGCTTTTTCTAATCACTCGCATTGATGTAGATATTACTCTACCTTTCGATCTGTTGCGCTCATTGATTAGAACAGATGAACCAATATAGTAAGAGGAAGGAGAAGGCAAGAAATAAATGTCTATAGAAAACCAATGAATTATCTCTATTGATTACTGATATTCGCACGTCAAAATATTGTAACTACAACTATCTATAAGGTTTTCTTTGAATAGTACTTTTTGTTTTTATATTTCCGTGCCTATCACTCATTATTTTTTCAATTCTTCTTTATATGTCGTCTATCCATATATAACCAATAAAGTGAAAGTGTCGTTGATTTAGAGAATATACATAGTTTTGCTACTTTGCTAAATAAGAAATTTCGTTTGTTTGAGAATGTTCAGTGTTTATATTATCAATAAAATTTTCTTTTTAGAATAAATAAATACCATGAGTAAAGATCAAAATATGGACAGTTCCTCTAATCCGACTCAACAACCATCTGGATATATGCCGTGTCCAACTCAACCCGGTACCTCTTTCAATTGAATGATTTTCATGTTTTATTTATACACTTTTACAGATGATAGCAATAGTCAAAATCAAATGCCATCTCAATTACCTACTGTATTACCACGCCCAGATCTTGTCAAAGGTTGGTTCTATTTTCGTATTTGAAACTTTTTAGGTCATAAAACATTTTCTAATTATGCTTTATTTCTCTTGTTATTACGGTTTTAAGGAAAAAGCTCATTGATTAACTTTATAAATATTTATTCATTCTTATCTCAGATACTGATGATACTGACGTATGTTTTATACTTAAATCTTTATATGGAGATAGGAATCGTTCTTTATAATTAAAATAACATACATGTGATATTTTCGCTTTTCATTGTCGAAAGATATAGAAGTGAATATTAATATTCTTTGAAAATTGTATCAGATCTTATTTTACAAAATGAAATTGACTATAATTTTATCAAATTTGTTGTTATTTAATCGAATTTCAGCTTTATATGTTGCATATTCGAAGAAAAAAAATAACAAAAAAGTTGAAGATCACCATTGAATACTCGATGGAAAACAAATTTTTTCGTCTTTCTATCTGGAACTTTTGAATAGAAGTAATAGTATTATCCTCTTTACTTTTTAATTTCAATTTCAAATTAATACTTTCAAGTCAAATAATTAGTCATTACGATTTCAAAGATCAAATTTATAAGTACTATGGATGAAAACATGGCGTTGTAAGAGTCTTCTATTATTTATTAGAAGAATACAAATAATTGTTAAAAATTATCTGGCATCTGCGAAATGCTTTGAAGGCTCATACGGAAAAATTTACTTGAAATTAAGAGCACAGTTCGAATACGTCTAAATGAACAGGAGCTACGTATTCATTTTTGAAAAACATTTTTTATTTTATACATTTCATAGAAGAAAGAATAAAAACAATATGAAATTGCACTCGACTCAAAGTTAGTTAAAATTCAGAATGGACAATATAGAATTTCTATAAACTCATTCATAAGCAGCTATTGTTTTGGTATACTATCTGTATCTTAGTTAGATCTTCTCTTCCGAAAGAAGGATTGCAAAGTCAACCATGCCGAATATTTTTTTTCATAAATATAGACAAATTGTATGTCGTAGGATGAGCACAAATTCTAGTAGAACCAAATGAATCTTGGACGAAGTGTCGTCCTCTCATCGTCTCTTACGCTGGATAAGACACTATACAGCAGCATATTTATTATTAATATAGAACACAAAAATATTTGATGGTTAAAGTAGTTTGCCATCAGTTTTTAAGTCGACGTTTTGCGGCTCCCTCTTTCCGTTACCGACCTTAGCAACCAAAGATGCAGGTCATTGAGCATATTTTTTATATGGAATATGTGAGTTCCGCATTTCAGCCGCAAAAGGGCTGTGCTAACAAGTTTTCACCCTTTACCACCAATAGCGGTTCCAGAAGAGCTACTGATAAAATAACTTTATAAATAGAGTATTAGCCTGTCGAATATGCGAATGGTGTGACCAGATCCACCGAATGTCCTGTTTCTGAAGTTGGGCGGTTTGATTGATATAAAAACCATGTGGTGGAAAATGAGAATTGAACGACATCGTAAGACTTAATTTTTTTTTCTTTGACCTCGTTATGGACTGGACAGAAGCAGCCTCTATCTCGTACTGTTGAAGTGATAGGAAAATCGCAAAGAGTGAACCGATAAAAATTAACATAAAAGAATAAATGCTTTTTTTTTACATCTATTGTTAAATTTAAGCCTATTTTACTCTAAGCCATTTTGTAACGTCTGGAGAACTTTAATTCATCATACGTACTATTTCGACTTCTCATGAGTTGAGGTCCATAACGCATATATTAACTTTGTTCTTGATTACCCTTCATCTGTCTAACAGTGACTACATGGTCAATTGTATTCCTTAGTATGTATAATTCGCGGAGTTATCATGAAGCTTGCGACACATATCTAATTCAGCAGTGAACTTCTTCATCGATTAATATCATACAGGTATTCCAAAAGACCTCTATCGACTGCAAGTGGAAAACATTTTGTTGAAAAAATTTCGAATTTTTGCATTTTTTTCAAAATTATTGATTTTGTAAGTCATATATCTCGAAGGCAGAGCAATGAAACAAAATATGGTTTTTACCAATCAATAGCTTGTGAAGTTCCCTACAAATAATGTTTTGGGAGTTTTTCAGTCTCATGCTTCCTTTATTTTCTGTGTTCATTCTACAAATGGGTCATATACGTATGACCCATTCTGGGGTAAAGGGTTAATGTTAGTTGATAACGAAGATTGTTTGTATTTGTTTTTGTAAAGACGATAAGAAAGCCGAAAAGCCATGGGGAGATTTTACTGATGTTGACAGCAATATAATTCGTCGTGTATTTATTCGAAAGGTTTGTACTAATCGAAACTCATAAGAAAAATATTTATTTTAATAATTTTCTATAAAATAGGTTTATTCAATTCTTATGATTCAATTAGCAATTACATTTGGTCTTATTGCATTATGTCATTTTATGTAAATTTTTTTCTTCTAATAAAAGACATTGAAAATGACTATCTGATATATAATGTAGACCATCGATTCGTGAATACGTACGAAATCCGAATGGTCGATGGCTTTATTTCACATCTTATGCTGTTTTTCTGATTACTTATTTTGTATTGATTTGTTCAAAAAATGCAGCAAGAAAATTTCCACTTAATCTTATTTTACTTGGCATTTTGGTAAAATAGAAAATTAAATTAAATTAAATTAATTAAAAAAGAAAATTTTACATTTTAGACATTATCAATGGGATATATGGTATGATTCTATTTAAACAGAATTTGTTCATTAATTTTTTTTTTGTAAAATCTTTAGATGGGTATGATTTCAGCATATTATAAAACGGAATCGGTGTTAATCGCTGTTGGCATAACAGCATTTGTTTGTTTGGGTGTTACATTATTTTCGTTTCAAACAAAATATGATTTTACAGTATGTACAGGAGTTTTATTGGTATTATCATTGGCAATTTTAGCTTTTGCCATTGTTTGTATTTTTACTTATTCAAGAGTACGTATTTTAACAAAAACAAAATATTTATGCTATGTTTTTTCATAAATATATTCATTTCTTGAAGATAATGTATACAATCTTTGCTGGTCTTGGGGCTGCATTGTTTTTGATTGTAAGTTTTAATTATTAAAAAAGAAAATTATAAGAGATTATTTTCTATTGTTAGTTCTTAGCTGTTGATACACAATTAATTATAGGTGGAAAACGACTCGAAATAAATGCTGAAGATCATATTTTTGCATCACTTATGCTTTATATGGATATCATTAATATATTTTTATATATTCTTGCTTTGTTTGGTGGTCGGAAATAAATTTATCTTTTAACAACGATATTAAAACATTTTTCATATTAGTTACCTAATTATATCATCGTGCTTACTTTTCATTCATTTCTTCGTTATCTATATCCTCTTTGATTTTCGCCTCCATTATTCAATTGAAAGTTCAACTTTGGTCTATTAAGGTTTCATATATGAACATCACTATATATATACTTAATCATGTTTTTCAAGAAAAATGAATTTGTATTAGTACATCTTTGTCATGTTCGTATTGGTGAGAAAACAAAAAGAACTAAAGCAAAAAAACTTTTAATTCAATTTCGATTACAGTGTGACTCAATTGAATCATTTCCACTATCGTTCTCTGTTAATTTTACTTAAGATTATAGCAAGTTGCTTTTTTTCGATAATAAATATACGACGAGAAAGTACACACTTACGAGACATGTTTTTTTTTGATTATCGTGGATGAAAAGGTTTGTAAAGAAAAAACCCTATCAATTCAAAATTCTAGGATTCTTGAAGTGACTTTCAAATATATTTTCCTGGCCAAAACAAATGAAATACTTCCTTTTTTCGATTATCATTCCTTACTAAAGTAGTTTGGGCTCATATTTATATCACATAGATTTTTGGATTACTCGATTTATTCTGCATGTTTCAGCTATATAGAATGAGAACTCCCCGAGAAAATTACAGCTATGCATATGTACTCATGCTCCATTGAAACTTAAATTTAGTGTTTTTATTTATTTTTCTGTCGTTTTAAATGCCATTCAGAATATCAGATGATGGTTAGGGTGTGCATGTGAATGCGAGTGTGTTCGTGCAATTGTGACTGTGGATATGGGGCTGAATGTCATTGAGCCTATGATAATGACTTTCTATTTTCTCTTGAAACACATTCTATACCAACATCCACAGTGTTTTGTAAGATGTGGGTGGGAACACTGGAGGGAATGGGCAATAGGGATTTGTGATTCATTATATATATATAAGTAACAAAGCAAGAATGATGAAATGCAATTGATCTCTTATTTAAGTTGACTTAATTATGTTTTCATTCTGCAAAACAGCCAACTTTTTCGAAAATTAGAAGGTATGTCATAATATTCCGTAAGTTGGGTATTGAGAATAAATAAGCAGCAATTACTAGGGTGTGGGAGGCGACCGTTGCCACCTATATCTCTAGAGCTGACGTTTTTGCGTGCTTTTGGTATAACGAGATTGCGTGGCAAATGGGTAAGAATATGCAAGTGGAAATCGGACAGTTGTTCACAATGTATACAGTACAGACAATATGCAGTTAACAAACCAATGATTAATCATATTATGAGAGATTACATAAAGAACATCATAGAAAATTTGAACAACAGGATTGAATATGAATGAAGATAAGTCCACACTCACACCCTAACACCCACATCTACACCATGGAGAATCAACGATGATGATACACGTTTCATTGAACCATAGTTATTATATTGTTGTTATTGTGGATGTTGTACTGTTCCTTGATTGAATTATCATGGATTCTTATTTGTCGTAAAATAAATGAAGTACGATTTTAACAGAGTCTGGATCTTGAATTAATTATTGTTTGTACATGATTCAATATAACTAGTTTATTTATAAAAACCTTGTCGATGACAAAGTACTCCTAAACAAACAATAAATCATGAGTTTCTGTTTCTGAAATGCAAAAAAAACACGTACGAAAATTTTTTAATGCCATAATTACTATCGAACCATTTCGAATTGAAATCGATGTTACATTCTTAGATTATTCGATAAATATTGATATTGTTCAGTTGATAAAACTTCTTAATTTAACGGAGCTACTAATTTATGGTTTTATTCATGTAAATATACTGATGTAAGATCATTTGTATCAAAATGTTTTATAGATAAATATATCAATAGTACATCTATACTATTCTTCAACTTTATCATATTTACCTAAGCAAAAAAAACCAACAAACTAAGACAAATTTCTTTTACTTTGATGGAAATACAATTACGTTAAATTATTTAATTTTTTTTTAACATCAGAATTAATTATACTACAGCATTTTTCTTGAATATCTAATGCTCGTTTAAACAGTGGCTCTATTTAATTATAAGATATGTCTTAATGATAGTAAAAAAGAAAGAATTTTAATTCGAATATCCTCTTCCTTATATCAATTTTTCTTCTCTAAAGTACAACTAAATTATTTTTAATTGCTGCTACTGCAGGATGATCAAGATCGAGTGCTTCTTTTTATTTCGAATGCTATTATTAATAATGTTAGTGCTTCTTTAAAATTTGTTCTGATCATGATAAATTAATGCAAGTATATAAAGTATCATTGCTAAATCTGGACGCGTACGACTATGAGATTTTTTAAACAGAAGATGCACAGCTGAAACTATGTACAACCATACGTCCATCCTTATGCAACTGTTAAATTTTCTTTCCTTTTAGATTGCTCAAAATTGTTACGGTTCTTAATGGGAACAATGAACACCATATTACAAAAAATAGAAGACTTCGCTAAATAATGTATGAATCTTTTAGTCCATTGTACAGATTGTAGACTTATGCACATCACATCCAAAACTTTTGTTGATGCACATATAAGGTAGAATCTGTTGCTTTTTCAACGGATTTTTGAGAAAAGTAGACATTGTTATAGCATTTGACACTGCTTGTTTATCCTAGCTATCAACATTCTGAGAATTAGTCACCGTAAAGAAACATATAGACATTTTTTGAGACACTCGACTAATACAAAAATATGTTGCATGGATCATTTGATGATCGGTAGGCACATTTACAAGGACAAGAGATAAGTGAATAAAAAAAAATATAGTAATTATTTTTAAATTTATTTAAATATTGATATTAACCCTTTACCCCCCATAGAGGTTCCAGAAGAGCCACTGATGAAATAACTTTATGAATAGAGTATTAGCCTGCTAAATATGCCAATGGTGTGGCCTAATCCACCAAATGTTCTGTTCCTGAAGTAGGGCGGTTTGATTGATGTAAAAATCATGTGGTGGAAAATGGGAATTGAACGACATCATAAGACTTAATTTTTTTTTCTTTGACCACATTGTTGACTGGACAGAAGCAGCATCTATCTCATACTGTTGAAGTGATAGGAAAAACGCAAGGAGTAAACCGATAAAAATTAACATCAACGAATACATGCTTTTTTACACCTATTGTCAAATTTAAGCCTATTTTACTCTGAGCCATTTTGTGACGTCTGAAGGAATTTAATTCATCATAAATATTATTTCGACTTCTCATGAGTTGAGGTCTATAACGCATATATTAACTTTGTTCTTGATTACCCTCCATCTGCCTAACAGTGACTACATGGTTAATTGTGTTCCTTAGTATGCATAATTCGCGGAGTTATCATGAAGCTTTCGAAACGCATCTAATTCAGCAGTGGACTTCTTCATCGATTAATATCGCACAGAAATTCCAAAAGACTCCTATCGATTGCAAGTAGAGAACATTTTGTTTATAAAATTTCGAATTTTTGCATTTTTTTCAAAATTATCAATTTTGTAAGTCATATATCTCGAAGGCAGAGCAACGAAACAAAATATTTTTTTTACCAATCGGTAGCTTGTGAAGTTCCCTACAAATAATGCCTTGGGAGTTTTTCAGTCTCATGCTTTCTTTATTTTCTGTGATCATGTCTACAAATGGGTCATATATGACCCATCGGGGAGTAAAGGGTTAAAAGTCAAAAGTAGAGTTTATACGTTTGGAAATAATAAGTTTGTGATTTATCGACGAAAACGAATTACGTTGTTCACGGATTGTTATTGGTTTCGTTGTGCAGAGAGCGTTGACAACTTGATAACGTTAGGCGTGAGTGTGGGTGTTTCCCGTGGTTGATCTACGGGTGAGTCTGTATTGAAGTTTTCATGTTGTATGTTCTGAATATGGTAGGGCATCACATTGGCCACTTGATTTGGGTTAAATACCGACACTTTATTGTGAAATCGTTTGGCAGTGCTGGCCTGACTAGTTGTAATCGGGGGGTTATAAAAGCCGCTCAAGTTCTTTTGATTCGTTACTTCCGATTTCGCACCCTGAATGTGGTATGTTTTTACAAAATTTTGCATATTCTGTTCTCTAACATTGCCAATAGGAAAACGTTGATAAACTGGTGCACGATTATTTGTTACAGTATATGTAGTAGCTGGAATGACAGATGCCGTTGCCATTGTATTTACTGGTGTGATTACATCCGCATTCACTATACTTCTGGTTATCATAGTCGGTAATTCAACTGACGAGTTTGAATCGACATCATATTCGAAATCAGGATAACTGGTTATATGATACATCCAACAACTATTGTCTGAATCTTCAACAGGTGCAGCAGGAATACTGTTTTAAAATAAAATTCTGATTAACATCAAAGAATTTCGACAGTGAAACTCAACAACTATTTTCTGATTTTAGGTTGGAATGAAATTCGTCTCTAAAACACTTTAGTTAAGCCCTCTCCCTCAAAAAAAAGTCACTTTTCGTCAATTAAGATAAATGCAGGGGTAGATAGTCCGTGATCTGATCTCTCATAAACGACAAAAAGTTTTACTCGACACCTCATTTTTTCCAAAAATTCTTGAAGATTTCCGTCACCCCCTATTTGAAAAATAAGCTGTTTTTAGAAAAAAACTGAAAATCTTTTTCGTTTTTTCTCAGTTCATGATATGTCGAACGCTCAACCTAAATTTCTCAGTCCAGGTCCATGTGATGTATTTAAATTTCTTTTTTGTTTGAAAGACCTTGTCAAGATGCAATGCCTACCAGAGCCTTTTTTTTTAAATTAAGCTTGATTTTTATTATATATACAGTCACTTATGTAAATTTGCGCTCATTTTTAGACGGTTTTTTGAGTCATTGAACTTGTGATCTTTCTTATCCGCTTAAAAAGTAAGAATTAAAAAAAAGGACTCTGGTAGGTACTGCATCTTGACATGCTCTTTCAAACAAAAAAAAATTTAATATATTGAAAGAGCCCGGACAGAGAAATCTTGTTTGCCAAATGAGCTATTTTTAACCCTTGTTTGGTGCATATCTCTGTCAAACGTCATGTTATCGAGCTGAAAATTTTACCATAGCCTCTCCGCTACAGCCTCAACATATTCTGAAAATTTCATGCCATTTGAACGTACCTGAGCTGAGATCGATTTTTGACAGGGGGAGGGGGTGTGTCTTAAGCTAGCTGCTTTTTTTAGATGCACAAACAGTTATCTCAATTCGAATTCTGTAAAAATAATATATATCGACAACTTCTTTTATAAAAATAGTCAAAGTCAAAGTCTTACCAACAACAGCAATATATACAACTGCAACAACATACAAGCAGCACGATAGCCGAAACTGACAAGCCTAAAACCAGTGGCCAGTTGATGCCATTTCCTAGTTTTTATTGTAACAATACAGTTATCATATCAAAAAACATTCGTATAGATCCTACCGGGGGACATCGTTGTTGTCTCTGTAGTCCTAAAAAAATAGGAATATATTCAATTATTTTCTTTATGTGATAGTTATGGGGGTGACAATAGAATAGAAATTATATCCAAGATACGACATGTACAACGATGAGCAAATCTTGATGACTATTATTCAATTATGTTCGCTTATTGGGAATGACACGTAACGAACATATAAAGAAGAAAACTTTGTAAATCATTATTAAAAGATGTGAGTCGTGCACAGATGCCGCAAACTATTCCTAACATGTAGAAGTGTGTAATGCATAATGCTGATCTGAGCGGGGGCTAGAGTCCGTCTGATTCGAGAATTGAACCTGGATCCCATCAGTGAAATTTTTTGTAGATTCGGGTTCGGACCTGATCGATCAGAATTTTGGACCCGAAGCTGATTGATTAATTCTTTTATCGCTCCAAACTTGAATCGTACTCTTAGAGTTCTCAATGAAACTTTTTAATCTGAATGTGATGTTGATCTAAAGATAAAGCATACTCTTTTCTATTTTTTCTGCTCGATGGATAACAGACTGTACATATTCTTGAAGGGTACCCCTCCCCCTTTTCAAACATGAAAAAATTTTTTCGAGCTCTTGCTTTTCATTGATATATATATATATACTTCTAACTCTTCTCTCCTAGTTTGCAAAAGAAACACCTCTTTTCACAATCTTTAGATTTCTAAAAGAACGATTTTTCGGAACT
>CAJNOP010001362.1:17119-34509 GCA_905250075.1 Rotaria sp. Silwood1
GTAGTGGTATCGGTCGTTGTTGTAGTGGTATCGGTCGTTGTTGTAGTTGTAGTGGTATCTGTCGTCGTTGTAGTTGTAGTGGTATCTGTTGTTGTTGTAGTTGTAGTGGTGTCGGTCGTTGTTGTAGTTGTAGTCGTATCTGTCGTTGTCGTAGTTGTAGTTGCAGTGGTACCGGTCGTATCAATAGTTGTTGTATTGACTGCAATCCCAGGGATTGTCGTTGCGCAGGGTGTGCCTGTCGCAATTACGGTGAACGTGACACAGTATAATGTAGATTGTAAAAATTCACTAGTTGAAAATAGAAAAGCAAACAATAGCGTCAGCAAAAAACTAGATATAAAAGCAATACTCAGTATAGGCTGTTGCACACAGTGTTTGAGACCCAATTTGACTACTTTCAGGAGTCCAAGTGAATGTTTTATAGACGAGTGATGTGTTTGTTGTTGAATCTGTTAGATTACTAACTTGAACGCCTTGAGTTGGTTGTGATAGCAATATATCAATGATTGTTGAGATGTTAGGATCACATAGATTAATAGCAAATAAAGTAAAGATCTTTGAAACACCGACTTGCACTTCCAAACAGCCATTTATAGGAAGAATGATTGGTGGCGATGAGCATACTGGTGTCGGCATCACATAAACGAGAAATTGAACTGGGACAGAACTCATCGGATCGACACTAGTTTTGTTGATGAAATCTTCCACCTATAGAATAAAGTAGATTGTAATGACGCAGGATAGTTATTAAAATACATGACTTTCGCTAGCATTATTTTATGAAATCCTCTAACTTTACATTTTTAACTAATATTTCCTAGAGCTCTGCACTACTATTTATATCGAGTACTGTTTTCGACTCGTTGATAATGAGAACAATTTCTTACAAGTGTTTTTTCTTTGAAAAAAAAAATGTTCGGTTAATTGTTCAAAAAGAATATAAAAAATATATCATTAAGTACGTAACAGGTCAAGATTTTAAGTCAAAAATCAATTGTAAAAAAAGAACTCAATTATCTCAAAAGACTTGTGTGACCAGAAAGTAAACACACTTGTTCTCTGAACAGGAAAATTTGCTCAATAACGAAAAATCTTTGCCCTGTTTGGTGTGAACAGTAGTTCATTCCAAAATAATTGCACAATATTTTCCCCAATTAGAACTGAAAGGATACTGTTTGCCCTTAAACATGATAAGTTACTAATTTTGTCTGTGAATAGCATGAATTCGTCTGTAACATCACTACTACATTCAATAAAATTTTTGCTTGGAAGTCTAACAAAATTGGTTTTCCAGCGTTCGGAAACCGAAATGGGTTTCCAACTGATCGCGTAAACCCGTGTTGGTTTCCGAACGCTCGCAGAGCTGTTTTGGTAGTTTTTTAAGAAATCCTATTTCTAGAGTGTATTTAGCATGGTATCGCAATGTTTACTGCATTGGTTCAGCAGAATTTGATAGAATGTACAATTTTTCTACATCAATCAATTATTGTCTCAGATATCACTTGTTAAAATATTCAAATAAATTTCTGTTACCATGTACAGACATGATATGTGTCTATGTATGAATCAATAAATCGGATAGTGCTTAATATTTCTTGGCTGAGTTGGGTATGTCAAAAATCTTATGCTTATTGTTTATTCTAGTTAGTCTATCTTAATTTCGAAAAGGATTACTTGATAGAGAAAGTCAAGGCCATTTGATTCAGACTGGTTTGACTTTGGTAGCTTGCTCTATTCAAGCAGGTTTTTTTATGATTCTGCTGGTTTATTTCATTAAAACAATATTGGTATGAAATGTTAATTCATTGTTTGGCTACTCAAAAACATATAGTATATAGTAGAAGTAGTAAATTAAAGCCAGAGTTTTGTAATCTTTTAAAAAGATTTGTCTATGCATTATTTCTCATTTATGATTACTTCACTATGAACTAATCTTTGAAAGTCTTATGAAGTGAAGTGGATCAAATAAGTGCACTTCACTATGGAGTTTTGTTTTCAGTGACTCAGGACAGTTTGATCACAGTTTGTAGCAAACGCTTATCTGGCTGACGCCAAGTCAATGTTTCATTAGATCTAGCTTATGAATTTTCATATCGACTTAGCATGATCAATTAACTCTATCTAGATGATGCTTAGGTTGACTAAACATTCTGTGGTTTAGGTTGTGCTGATGAAAAAAGCTAGCTTACTTTTTTTAATGGTTTCAACAACTTAGTGCTCAAAATTGAATAGAAAAACTTGCAAATAAGTTGTTCGAGAAATGTCCAACACTGAACATTGATCAGTGTTTGATACTTTTATGCCGAAGTCGATATATTCTACTGCTAATCGTGAAAAGCATAAGTCACAAACTAATAAACTGCGTTCTCGAATTATTCGTAAAACATCGTAGTATTTTACACTTTGAATATGATAATAATATAATATTTCACCTGATTTAAATGAGAAATGCATATGTTACTTTTTCGTGCAGCCTCTATCTAGCCACACAAGTATCAAAAATAGCATAGTTGAGTGAGCAAGGTCAATGAATGCTTGAGTCGAAGAGGACTGATTTAAATGACATTTTATCATTACTTACTTGAACAGCCACTGCATACCATATTCCGACTGTAAGACCCGTCAGTGTTACACTGCAATTATATAATGTTGTATTGGCCGGTACAGCATTTGGATAACAAATATCGCCACATTCGTCAATTGGATTATGATTGGGATAAGATATAGTTGTTCTTTTTGTTGTTGTTGTAGGTCGAACAGGACATGAAGGATTCGTTGTACATGTGTTATTCGTACAAGTAGTTCCTCTACAACCAGGACAATCACAATTACAACCAACAAGACACACAGTAGACCCGCATCTTACACACGATCTTTTTCTTCTAATATGAGCAATTTCTTCATCAGCAACTAAATTGGGATACATATATGTAGTATATAAATGCATTGTGTCATCGTTTTCAAAGGAGCGTCTTCGTCTACGATATCCAGGTTGATGTACAGACCATCGACAACGTACATCGTCGCCTGAGTTAACATCCGATACCGGTATTTGGATCGTAGTTGTTGTATTAACAATCACAAATTGTGGGGATACGATAGTTGCTAGTGGCGGAGTGTTCATGAAACCATCGGGCCGCATCCGTAGGTCAATGGAGCACAGCATTGACCAACTAAAATTACCTAGTGGTGGATCATTCAAACTTGGCCAATAGCTACTTTGATATGCCATAGAAAAAGTTGCATCAGCAGAAAGAGTAATATTACTTAATCTTTCACTTGCCATTGTGCCAAGCGCCGAACTACTTGAGATACAATCGGTTAAAATATTAATCGGTGTATTGGAATAGCCACCATCTGTTGAACAAGAATCAACACAAGTTAAATTCATGTTTGTACCGTTGTAGGCACTAGTGGAAATAGGGACATCCGTTACGCAAGACACAGCCGGATCGCTCCACCAATACGACTGTGTGATAGTGACACCAACTGAACTTGAACTGTCATATGGGTCTATCGGTGTCCATCGAATGGTACCACCGTTGAAGTGATCTCCTTCGATGAAAACAGAACACAATAAAAATGTCAAAATGAAAATGATCATTTTGTTACAATTTGTTTTCAACGAATCGAAACCTAAAAGAAACACAAAAGAATTTGCTATAATAACAGCCGATTGAAAAGTAATAGCAGAGCTGCCATATCTTAATTTTCAAATGGTAGTCACAAGATTTCCAATGAAATAAGATAGAAATAAGATTCTTTCTATAATAGGGTGCATTGTTGGAATACCTAAGCTTTTTCCCAAATAGAAGAGTTAAATGGAAAGACTGCTAAAACAAAATTTACTCTATGGAAAACAACATTATATTTCTTTTTTTTTCTATTAAAAATTAACTAAGCGTTTATTTTTTTCACAAAACAGCACTTTTACAGTTAAATTATAATCTTCCGAGAGATCTGATTTGGAAAAAATATACAATTTGTTAGTAACATATACTAAATATCGAATGAGCTACACGAGATATGTTGGTATGGTGGATAGAGGCATGTGTGGGTGTGGGGCAAGTGATGTGAGTGAAAATGCCGCTATAGTTAATGCAATAAATGAGGCGTGGAGTCGAAAGATATGGATCTGAGCTAGGGTAAAGAAAAGATCGATAACTGCATTCACATCCACACCTTAATCTACACTTATACCTCGACCCTCACTCACACTTACATGAGCATCCATACATTGAAGCAATAACGAAGTAACGAAGTGACTAAATATGTATCGACCCCGAGCCTAATCCAGGCTACTCGGGCTCGGTTAGGCTTGAGGTCGTTCTGTCTTGATTTATCTTGGTGCTAGTTATCTAAACTTTGTACTTTTGTCAATACCTTATTTATTTGTTTTTGTTATCTAGTCATACCATTGCGATGTATATACTGAAAGTTCTTTCTTATACAATGATAGGTGCATTGAAAGTAGGGATACACTAATTTCAATTCTAAGAATTTGAATTGTTGCAATTTAATTCGAGTCGATGTCAAGTGTTGAACTCGGTGCAAACCTGAAATTCAACATGAATCATCAGAGAAAATAAGGCGTGGTAGCTTTCATTGAGAAGAGAGAGCTAAAATTGAACCTGAACCAAATTTCGTCGAGTCAACGTTAGATATAGCTCAGCTGAGCCCGAGTAGCTCGGACCTGGCACACGTCTAGGAGTGACACAGTAGTGAAGTCACCGAACGAAGTAATGAAATTGTTTCATTCCTCAGTTCTTGAATTAGTTCGCTACTCCCGATGGAATGGTGAAACGCAGTAATAAACTAAGCAAGTAACGAACTAATAAAGTAATGATATAACAGAGTGTGGATGTAGGTATGACTGCAATTATCGCTTTTGGTTCGCGTGTGGAGCTTAACTGTAGGTTTCGATGACGGCTGTGATTGTCAGCGTGAATGTGAGTGTAGGTTTGGACGACCTCAAGAATCAAAATCACTTTCACGACGAAACCCGAACCCGCATCGACAACCATACTCAAAATAAACTTGTGGAAAATAATCAGAATTCAATGTTAATTCTCAAGCTAACAAAACTACATTTAGATTCTTTGGTACGTTTAGTCCATAATTTAACAATTTCTCATTGGCATAATCGATTTTTTATTTAATCATAATATATAAAATACATAGTGTTATTCAAAATTTAATTCTCTATCGAATACTATATAAGTATCCACACAGAAATGATTATATTTTTGTCTGGAACTGTCTCTCTTAAAGGGTATAAAAATATATTTCTGGTAAAGCAGCAAAGTATAATGAAAGCTTGACCGACCAAGCTGAAAGTTCTAGGAATGACAAGTAAACAACTGATCTGCACTTGCTGAAAATTTCAGATTAAAAGAATTGTGCTTTCGAATAGAGCTGAATCGACTACTAATCGTTCCTCATCCTTCATAGCCAATCATGTTAGCCGTTCCATAAGTATACATGAAACAGTTCTGAAAATATCATTCTACAATAAGAAAAAAGGCTTATTTTCATACACTTAGAAGAATTATTTCTTCATAGCTTCTTTCATTAACAGTTATCTGTATTATCTCACGGTTATTTTGTCATCAGCCATAACATAGTCAGCAATAGAAATGATTTTTGTGTTACTTTAAACGTTTTAAAAAGAATATCGCATTCTACGTTTCGTGATATGGTGTACATTTTTGCGAAACAAAACAAAATTGAAGATTAAAATTTGAACGACTGATAAATTTTCAAAATGTCACTGTACAAAATTAGTAACAAGACTAACTTTCAAAAGATGAATTTTCTTTCTTCAAATTGAACAAGATGAGAAGCAATTCATCATCTTCAGCTGTGAGGAGCCTGCATAAGAGACGATTTTAGTGTCACTCTACGAAAAAATGAAAGTGTTTGTCAAGTAATATGTATGATCGATGAGTAATTATCCAAAAATGTGAAAATGTATTAATTATAGCTGTTGATAGACATCAAACGTTCTACGAACCGAAGTATAAAGCATCGTTTTTCTTGAATCACACTATGCGTTTTTATGCATCTATTTCACTAAAAAATAATAATTTTTTCGAAGCGATTGCTTACAATACTTAGTAATGAAATGACCTAGGAAGATGCAATTTGGCTTCGGTGTGGAAGAGATAATGCACAATAAAAGTGCATATATATATATATACATACTGCGTCTACTTGTTTGGAGACTAGTTCTCACACGAGACACGAGAATATGACTTTACCTGTCTATACTGATCAGCTAAACTGACCTAGTAACTGTTAAAATAATTTCAGTCACTATCAACAGAATGAAATATTGGTCGACAATGATTTTATTTTTCAAAATGACTCGATATTTTTGCGTGAGAGGAAAAATTATTTGTTGTTGTAATAAAATACAAACACAATAGAAAATGGCTTCTGATAATACATAGACTTTTTCCTGCGCAAAGTGCACAACGCAAAACTCGGTTATAGAGTGAAACTTTGTCCAAATAATAGAGAAAGAAGAAAAATAATACGGCAAATTGCTTTGTTTACTCTAGAATACAAGCAAAAAAGATATTTAATGTTGATTTGTTGCAGATGAACATTATATTCTTTTCATAATAGTATGTTCGTAACATTTTGTTTTACAGAACCTGTACAGATACAATTGATAAATAAGATACAAAAAAGTTTGAATTTTTGTTCGCGACGAATTTTGATTGCTTTAGTTGTTTATTCAGTATTTGATCATTAATCTTTCGTTACAGCCCTACAGTATGTATACATTTGAAACAATGAAAATAAGCATACTGCTCGAAGAACTAGAAAATAACAGCAATTAGTTCGACTGAATAAATATGAACAAATAGTCAACAAAAAGATCATTTATACAGTTTTTAGGCACACATGATTTGAAAAAAGCAATTTTTTCCAATATAGAATAATTCCTATCTATTCAAATTTTTGTCTGTATACAAAAATTCTTTTAATCAAGACTGACAAGAAACTGCAATATCTATAAACAACAAGAATTAGTAGCGAAGCAATGTGTATATAAATGACGCATTTGAACGTGATGAGAAAGAAAATGAGCTAATTGATCAAATGGAAAAATAAAACACAAACGACAAGATGATAAAAAGTCATAGAAATGCGTAAATCTAAGTCCGGCTCTATTAAAGCCCATATGTAAAGCTCAATTATGAAGTACTATTGAATTTCTTAGTGCCTTGCCATCCGTTCCATTTTAATTGCTTATTGTCATTTACTTTAGATTATGAAATTGAATCATTGAATGTTGGAGGCAAATAAATTTATGCAGCACTCGATAAGTTTTGACAAGACCTATAAGTTCTCAACTATTCAAACGGTTAATGAGTTTTCAAGTATCATGTGGTGATCGTTGCGTTTAACGATGTTATATACCAAAGTCTGTTTTATAGATGTTTCACGTCTCTGACCATGACATTTATATATTGGAAAGAGGCGAATAATCTGATATAAGAATATATTTATTTTGCCTGGAATAATGACTGTTTTAGAAGATACAAGTCACTTCAATATTATTATTTTTTTACATTTAACTTAGAAACCTAAAAGATACATTTTAACATAATGAGTTCAGAACGACAAAACGTGTTTTAGTGTTGTACAGCCGAATAATGAAATTGTTGGTCGCTAAATGCTTAACGTTTTGTTTTTTAAAAGCCATTATTTTCATAACAGAAAAAGAGAAGTCTTACGACTAATCTCATCAAATACATCTTGCAATGACAAAAACGTTCGGGCTATTAGCATCATTAGTATGTCAGAATAAAACCATTCATAAAAGGAAAGACACAGAACGGATGTGAGTGTGGATGTGCACTAAAAAAGAATTTTGCGATAAGATACCCTTTTTATGCTAAAAAGGGTAACGTATCGCAAGATTTTTTTCATTGTTTATGAACCGAAAAATCAATACCCACACCCACACCCACACACCCAAAATACAAAATAAATGACAATTTTGCCATGAACTTGGTAGTATGGACCAACGCATTGACGATTCATTCATTTGAGTTGATTTTTCTTACGAGAAATACCTAAGCGAATGATGAACTTAAAATCGAAATCTGAAGCAAAATAGATATATTCTTGAAGAGATACCCAGGTCGAACTAGGGATGCAACGGTGACGATCAATGATCGCTTCACCGTCACCGTTTCACCTCTCCGAAACGGTGAACGATCAGATCGATCAACCTGTGAAACGATCCCCCGTTACATCGATCAACCGGTGAAACGATCCCCGGTTACACCGATCAACCGGTGAAACGATCCCCAGTTACACTGATCAACCGATGAAACGATCCCCGGTTACACCGATCAGCCGGTGAAACGATCTTCGATTACACCGAGGATATGGGTGGAAAGACGCAATGAACATTCATACTCACAACCACAGACCCACACATCCCCACCCCCATCCTACATCCCCACCCCCATCCTACATCCACACCCACCCACCCACACCCACCCACACCCCACCCAGTTGATCGGTGTAACCGGGGATCGTTTCACCGGTTGATCATTTCACTGCTCTTCTGTACTACGATAGAACGGTGAACGATTAATCGTCACCGTTGCACCCCTAGGTCGAACTCACCCCATCGAATCCGATGGAAATTCGTCGGAAGCCGACAAGTGTCGGATTTTCAGGGTTCCGACAGGATCCTGGCCATTCCGACACTTTCCGCCGTCCGATAGCTTCCAACGAATTCCCATCGGATTCAATAAAATCCGATAATTTTTCCGATAGGATCCGAATGTTGGATTGTTCGTCCTGGGTATAGATGTCACAAAGAACCGCAAAAATTATCAGTCTTTGACGATGTACTTACAGAATAATTTAAACATCTCCATAACAAAAGATAATTTTTTCAAATAGCTCGTGTAAAAAGCTTGTTAGCGCAGCCCCTTTGGGGCTGAAATGTGGAACTCACATATCTTCTTTACTTTCACTCTGCTGATGGCAACATATATAATGTTTATATTCTCTCAGAGACGATAATTCTTTTCTAAGGATAATTGATTGTTAGGAAATGTTGTCGTTTTTCATTTATATACTTCGAGTACAATCTTTTTTTGTGAAGTTGCTATGGTCTGTAAGGGGGAACTATCTGTAGTGAGGGAAAGGGGGTATGCATGTAATGTTCTTTTTCGTTGCTATGTGTCTGTAATGGGGAGGGGGAGCCGCAAAAACTTGACCTTAAAACTTACACTTACTATTTTCTTCGAAAATATATGTGAGTTCCACAAAATTCATCAAACACTTGCGGGATAGGTATGGCTGCGGCTCTAGGTGTGAGATATCTATCCTTTGATATTCAGTCTAAAAACAAAGAAATTGCGATTGCTCAACTGATGCTGCACGTTTCCACCATAGAAATTGAAATGATCGAATATTGACAAAAAAAAAATGATTCGATTCGATATATTTTATTTTGCAAATAAACTAATAAGTCAAAATCTTCATTGTTCGATAATGACAATACAATTGTCAACATGCTTATTTTTATTATTTTTAAATGCTTCTTTGTAATTATTCCAGCCCGACTAATTCCGCAGTGCCAATGGCCATGACTTCAATTGCAATTCTCAAGTCTTCTAAGGATAATTCTTCGTCATAACAATGCACATTCTTAATATTTCCAGGACCATAAATAATGCAAGCTTCCAGCCCAGCTCCTTGCACTACAAATCGTTGATCATCAGAACCCGGTGAACAAACCACTCCAGATTCTATTCCAGTGACTGTTTGAATCGCATTTCGAATGATACAGGACAATGGTTGTTCGGGATCTACCCATACTGGTTCAACAGCATATCGTTCTTCGTATTTATACTTAAAATTTGAATCTTCGGATGCTAATCGTTGAAGAATGGAATGAATTTCAGAACGAGCTTGATCAAGAGATTCGCCAGGAACGAGACGTCTGTCAAAAGAAACTTTGCAAATATCTGGCACGGAATTTGTGTTGGTGCCACCTTGTATAACTGTGAATGCAAGGCTAGCTTTTTGTGCTTCGACTGGTATGACCTTGGGATCGCGTTTGGTTTCGTGAAGAACGCTTAGCTCCTCTGTAGCGATAGTAATAAATTTTGCACAGTTTTGTACGGCATTGACACCCAAAGCTGGCATCGATCCATGAGAAGATTTGCCATAAAAGATAATATCTCCCCATATCGTTCCTCGATGACCACAGCAAACGTTGCAAGAGTTTAAAGGTTCAGTAATGATGACGGCAGTTGTTTTTTCCTTTGTAATATATCCTTTTTCAACAAGATATCCCATACCAGCATTTCGAATACCAGTAGATTCTTCATCAACTACGGCAGATTGTTCAATGGTTCCTCTTAGTTTCAGTCCAGCTGCTCTTAATGTCTCAATAGCATAAATTTGTGCAGCAATGCCACCTTTCATATCTGATACACCTCTTCCATAAATCTTGCCATTCTTTACTTCTCCACCAAAAGGATCGAAGTTCCATCTTGAAATATCGCCTTCATGAACGACATCGACATGTCCATTAAAATGAATTATCTTTCCACTGGTAGATGATGCACTAGGTGGGAGTATACCAATAACATTGATTCGTTCAAGCTTTTCCCCATGAGGTGCCAATTCATCAGTTTCTTCTGGAGTTAGTAACACATATTTGACATCATAGCCAAAAGATTGGAGTTTATTTCCAATAAGTTCAACTATTTTGCGATAATTATTTCCTGGTGGATTTCTCGTGTCTATACGAACGAGTTCTGTCAAGAAGTTGATAGCATCAGGGAGCAGCTTTTGAGTTGCAGCATGAATTGACAAGAGTTGATCAGATGAAAGCATGGTCATTGTTAAGATGTAAATCTTCTATAGTCTTCGATACACTAGAAGACTCCTTTCTTAAATAAATGATGTAAAAAAGATAAATTAGAACACCCCTCTCTAATGATAATTCTTTTGTTTTTTTCTATTATTTTTGAACTTTTTCTTTCTGTGTGTATTGGTAATCTTCGTTCTAACAATATTTTTCTGCTTTTTCTGACGTTCAAGGCAGTCTGTACTTACCACATCATTTACATTCGTCTCTTTTCACTATGAAGTGTCAATTAATCGTCTTTTGTGCAATCTAGTATAGTTTATAGAAATATATGCACTTATTTTATGAAATGTTTTTTAATGATAGAATATAGACTATTCTTGTTAACTGTACTAATGTAGAAAAATGAAATAAATGTTTAGTATCAACATAACTAGCATAGAAAGACTAGCAAAGATCTATACGACCAGAATTTTCTACTAATACTACCGAATACTTTAAGTGAGGATGGAGCTCTAGAATGAACGCTTTATTGACGAAATGTCTGGAGACTTTGTTTTTTATTTCAAAAAATTCACAGTACTATTTTACGATGGATACGATCAAAAAATGATGAAAGTTAAATTTTCTTAACAACCCAACTGCAGAATAGAATGTGGAAGAGTGAATGTTGATTTGTATGCGTTATCTGATCTTTCGTATTCGTTTGAATAGAAATGATAAAGAATGATGTATGCAATCGTTTCTACAACATACGATTCTTTTCTTTTGTGCGCACGTCGTACGAAAACGCTGACAACGCTCATATGTGTTTTTCGTTTGGCCTTGTCATGAAACTCGATTCTAAAGGTTCTCTTCTCATAGTACTCAACGAATTATTTCATTAGTAATTTATCATATGAATGCGAAAAAAGATGAACTTTAGACGATCCAGGCAAACTAGTAAATGGAAAAAACGGCCTTTGTATGCCTTTATGTCTAAGCCGTGAAATACTTTTGATATTGTATTAGAAGCGCACTGGATCTAGATATACACGATAATAATATTCAACCACATCCCATACCCTTCATAAAGTATTCAATGATATATAAGAGGCTTTATTTTACCCTTTCTATTTTTTGATTTCGATCGACAAGTTTAAAATCTAAAATAAATTTTCTTAAGTGAGAAATGCACAGAGCTTCTGGTTTAACAAAAAAAGTTTACATAGAATTTCGATCAAATAATCTTTTGAGTTTCAGCTTTATTAAAAATTTTATATTAACAATAATCTTGATATATATATTCGAACCTTTAATTTTAAGATTAATTTGTTTGCAAACAAAATTTGATTTATATGTGAATAAATTAGTTTGATTATTTCGAAAATTTGTTTAATCATTCTTTTATATTCAAAAATAAATTCTTCGTTTCCTAAATATGCAACGTAAATACGTAAATCAAATGTATGTATTTTCATTTTTGTTTAATTACTTTATGTAGACTATTTAGTAAATTAGATTTTCAAATTTGATCAAATAATATTAAATGAAAATCAATTTACAGAATTTCTTTTATATTAATAATAAATATTCTCCTGATTTCTTATTATGAGAATATAAGTGATTCGTATCGTGTTTTGTATTCTAGCAAGAAGTGTAATTATTAGTTCACAGAGCTTTATCTTAATGAAGTAGGACAGGTGAGAAGTCATTGTAATAAAAACTTGAATAAAATTATATAATGATGTTTTTTGAATGATAAAAGAAGTAGTCTTTTTTTTTGTTTTCATTCAATGATAGTTTATTCGAAATTTGTTGTACGAAAAGAAAATAACTACCTGATATGCATGGTTTCATATATTATCGTTATTTTACTTTAAGACTTGAATTAGATATAAACTTTCATCCTATCCAAATATTTTATATCTAGTTCTTGTATTGAATAAAAAAAAACCAGCTGTCATTGGTGAAAAGTTGCTTTTTTTTAAAGGACTTTGTCAGTTCAAAAGTCGTTTATAATAAACGAATGATATTAAAATTAATATAGAGTTCCGCGTAGATACGACTCTTAATAATCAATATCGATTACTTTTAGTAGATAAATAAAGAATTTAGCATACTTTATCACGAATATTAATAAAAACTTACATGTGCAAGTTTGTCTAATTTTCTTTGGACCGAATAAATAGTTTATATTTCTAGATAATAGTTTCTGTCACTACTCATTCTAGTTCAGCAAAATAAGTGTCGATATTTTTCATGAAGGCATGCGTGGATCTTCATTTGCATTCACTCACATATAAACATGAGCTTGAGAGAATTTTTTTAATAGAAAATTATCCCTTTTCATCCATAGATCGACTCAGTCTTATACTATTTGTTGAAGAAGGCAATTCTTCGCACTCTAGTCTGTTCTCCATGAACAAATCCAAGGAGTCACAACAGAGTATAAAATCTTTAGCGAATCTTCGACAAATCAAGCTGAAAGTAGATCAAAGTAGCATTATCAGATAATAGTTTTTCTACAATATATTTTTTCATTACATCAAGGATATAATATTGTACTCTGTTTTTCCTATGTAGTAGGATATGCATCTGGTATCGTTCCAAGATGATTGCATAAGAAGGTTTATACTGCATAATAAAACGATTCAGAGTGTGTTTTGTCTAAATGAAGATTAATTGTTTAATGGAAAATAAAACATGTTAAAATAAACTTGAGTTAAAAGAAAAATGTCGCTTTGATAAACGAGTGTGTCATTGTTTCAAGAAGTTGAATTGAGAAAAATAATACATATATTCATTAAGATGAAATTCATGGTTCATACTTTGACGAAAGTGTTCGACTTACTTCTATTTAGAATATCTTCTATTGTATATTGTTTAATAAGTTGTTTTAGATCGAAACATTTGTTGGAATACTTTGTATTATATCTATTGGTATAACATCACTTAATATCGCTTCTATTTCAACAACAAACACATCTCAATACTTTAAGAGCCAACAAGCAAATATATTCGTGTAAATCCTCGTTCTTATGTGTATATATTCAGTAACAGATTTAATTTACTACTCTTTATCTGTACGAAATTTATGATATTTTCTTTTTTCAATTACCAGCGTCATTTGACAAAGTGTAAAATGCTTGAAGACATTACTATATGTGTATTTTTTGCTACAGCAACCGTTCATGTCAAAATTGAATGGTTATCAAAACAATATATTCCCAAGTTAAAGATTATGATGAGTGATCTGTCAATACAAGAACGTCATCAGTTTAATGTTTAATCTATTTTTAAATCTTATCTATGTAATAATATATATATAGATTGTGCTGTTATATATCAATACTGATTTGTTTCATCCAAGAATCTTACTGTTCTATAGGGTACTGCATGCATATCCTATTCGATTTGTTATATCTCAATTGTATAAATATATTCGTGTCAAATACGTTTGTATTTTTTTATTAATATCACAGACACTCATCTATCTAATGAAAATGAGTCCAACAATGATTTCGTTGTTTTTCCAAAACAGACAAAAATACTCACGATAAAGATAAAGAAGCCAGATAAGACCTACCTAGCGATATATGAGAAAAATATTGAAAAATTTTTATTTTCACTCTCGAAAAGAAGGGTGGGTGTGGGTGTTACTACGTGCAAATAGAATCCACACCCCTACCCACAGTAGTTTAAGCCAAAGCACGATTTAATAAACATTTACAGATAGCTAATGATAAATACTTAATATTTATTAACAACTAATTATTCTGATATTTTCAGTGCTAAACTATTTCGATCCAAAGCAAAAAAAATAGAAAATGACATCCCTTTTCAACGATTATTTGTAGGATTTTTGCAAACAATTCATTAATCCATTACCATCACTGATGTTTTTGGAGAAATCGAAAGCCAAGTGACGACTCATTGAGTAACTGTTTGCATATTAATCAATTTTATTTATTAAGCATAGTTTGATCAATATTATGCACTGTTGAACAATTTGCAAGATATGCAAAGAAAATCAGCCGTCTTCAGATACAACAAATGTGGCAATGCTCATATTAATAATTCAAATTATCAACTGACGATATCATTTAAAGTGAATCATTTCTTTTATTCTGTCCAATAATACTACGAAAACGGTTCTTTCGAATTAACTTAACCCTGATTTTTTCGTCCAAAATCGAATCATTATGAAAACATTCTGAAGATTCTAGTTACTCAGGTGAAATATCGATATCATGATATCTTTACACACCTACACCCGATAACTTTTACGCAAAACGAAAATTATCGATTGAGCAACTACATTAGAGTTAGGTTATGGTTCTTGAGCAATAATTCCTAAGAGTGGTTACACCGGAATATTCAACATTTCCAACAGGAACTATACTGCTGCGAAGTTTGATCTATGATTTCATGTCATCAGAAAATAAAGACCATGCAAATAAATAACTTTTAATAATGATTTCTCACAAACCACATAAAACAGATTTTCGTATTTATTCATTTGATCGATCTCGATTTTTGGAAAAATAAATATTGCCATCAACAGATGCAACGTATTCGAAAGACTAGGTCTGTTATCAGTTCTAACATCCTTATCATCCTTACTTTCCTGATGAGATATTGAAGATATGTTTTGTAATTTGCAAATAATTTCCAATAAGATGACTTTGACGTTGGCTGAATAATCTCGGTTTTTGTCGATGGTTGGTTAAACACGAAAAAACCTCAAGCGTCCATGTGCCTTCTTCTAACCAACCCTCGATGGAGAGAATATCATGCGTATTTACATAACGATTCTTAAACATTCCGCCGTTCCACCAGATGGGCTGATAGTTTTGATCAAAATGTAAGATGTGTCCGCATACCTTTCTGCTCTGAATCTGTCCTATCGAAGCTGTTAAAGTTGGCATAAACGAATACGCCATACCGACAAGATGAAAACCAAGCCACCATGTATCTTTATCACCATGAAGATGTTGATAAGTGATTTGTTCACGTTGTTCATGCTCATTCAGTTTGCATGTGCTCAAAAGGCCCAGGAGAACACGACTTTTATCAATAACAACAACACCAGACTCTTGTGTTCGTCGAGGAATAGTGCCAATGTTATTCATCGTTATATTACTGATCCATTTAAGGACTTTCGGCGATAAAACTGGTCTATCATAGAAAAATAGAGAACCCGTGCGAAGATATAATTCATTTTCAAAGAGAACAGACGGCTTTTCCAGAAATAAGACATCAGCATCCATCAAAAGAACTTGTTGGAATCGCGATGCCAGTACTGCAAACGGTTTAATTTCCCAACCTCGCAATTGCAAATAGCTATCATTAAAAATTGTCGATAGATCCACGAGTCGAATTTCAGAAAACCGCGATGTGAGCATTCTTTGATTGCTTGGTGAAAGATCATTGGAAGTGGAGAACATCACTTCGATGGGAAGTTTATTTTCGACTGATTGAAGAGCTTGTAGGGCGACTAATGCCAGAAGAATATGCCCATTTCCGGTACAAATTACGATTCCCTTCGAATCGTTTTGATATGAAAAGGATTCCAAAGTCTTCATCTTTTCGGCATGTATCCATCGTGGAAAGAGTTTCTCTTCTAAATGTCGACTATGTTGTAGAGAGTACATTTTCAAATCTGGCACAAAGTTATTCAAACCAACAGCAGAGTCCATACTTAATCGGCTTGTGTGAACTGGTCTGATGAATCTGTTGAAAATGTGATTCAGCGAGTATTTAGATAAAAGCATGGGAAACAAAATAATACAGGCGGTAACATAAATTAGTAAGACTACCATCTGAATCCAAACCATTGTACCTTTAATAGAAAACAAAATTGCCACTTTATTATTACCTAGACTAAAAAAATAAGGTCTACAAACGCTAATTTACCTGTGCCTCTCTATTGGTCTATAGAACAGTTGCAATAGGATAATTATCGGACAAATCACAATGTCTATGGAAAAAAATGACCAATGCCTACCAATTTATGGTATGCATAACTGTGTAAGATGACAACAGACCCTAGAGAAAGTACTGAGTTCAGGGTACCCATGTACTGAGAAAGCTCTAGCAGGGTACCCAATATGGGTACTTTGAAAATTCTCAGTAATTTTACTGATGTATGTACTGTTTGGGGTACCCGTAAAAGTACATTCACTGTATAAGTACCTGCATGGATACACAAGTCTGTAACTTTACTGAGGAAATCTCGACAGGGTATCCTAAATTTTTCGCGTTCTGTGTGGCGACTATTCATTCACCGTTTTCTTTTTTACGTACGGCTCTATATAAACAACTCGATAAATCATAAGAAAATAATCAATTTTCATACTTGTTTTTTCTAAATTATTTCTTGACTATTTCTTAGTCGAGGAAATGCCGAGCTTGGTCGTAAATTAAGATCGGACTACCCTGAAGTGGTCTACGACCAACTCAAGTTGAGTCGGATCCCAACATTGTTCCTGCTAAGTTTTTGAAATTGAAAAAATTAAATTGAATAAAGTAAAAAAAAATCTAGTAAATT
>CAJNOP010001363.1:0-34481 GCA_905250075.1 Rotaria sp. Silwood1
TTGTTGAAGACAAATAGTAACAAGTCAAACAGAGCATGAAACTTTCAAAAAAGGTGACATTATAAAATAAAATGTTATTTGCATGTTCGAGAGACAAAAGTCGGTTGTTGAGAGGGAAACTGGAGGAGGATCAAAAATGAATTAATTATTACAAAATGTTTTTAGTTTTTGTAATTCGTTGATGATATTTAATAAAATTGCATGTTCAAGTAAAAATAGTAGCTTCAACATTATTTTCTAGTCAACATAACTTATTAACTAAAAATGAATGTTCTCTATTAAATAATTCTTCTAATGATTAATCATATAAACAAATAAGACAAATAATATTGATCGTATTTATCGTCTCAATATTGGTTTATACAAATTTCTATGGTAAGCGATGTGCGAACATCAATTTAACAACCAGAACAAAACGAAGACTTTCATCAAACGAGCTCGAAATAAATGATGGGTATTTTAGTTAACAACATATTAAGAATATTTCACTAAACAAACAATCTGTTACGAATAAATCTTGTACATATTTAAAGCAATTTGAAAGAATATCTACCTTGATATATGAATATTTTCAATTATTGATCCATAACAAAAAAAAATTTTCTGATAAAAAAATGAGGATTCGAATCAGATTATAATTTAAGTCAATATCATCTAAAATTTCATTTCGTGCATAGTGTTTATTTAATTAATGTCATTCGTCTATTTGGCCTGAAAAGTTTGATTTGTTTTCGATAATTTGACTTTTGTTTGAACAAAATTTGAGATCTATGTTGTTCACTGAATATTGTGATAAATGTTGATAAATATAGGTCACAGGTTGAGTAAAACAATGATAAGTCTTGGTTGGAGGTTAGGTTAGGATTTTCTTCGAGGTTTTTTCTAATTGAATATTGTTTATCAACTAAAATATGAAATAGATGAAGCGAAGCGGAAAATTGTGAGTACTTTTCATATTCGATAAAAGTTTGCTTTTAAAAATTGCTTTTGAATTTCTAATAAAGAATCATTCAGATCAAAATTATATTTTAAAGATTTTTTAATCATGAAATGAACTCGAAATAATTTCAAAATTATTCATAAAGATAAAAAGAAGTAGTAATAATAAAGTTTTCTTAAATTATGCTAAAACAACCTTCATATAATATAATTATTTGTTAGTTCAATAATTGCAGGCAATGTGATGAATATGGATTCAATGGTAAAGCATATAAAATCAGTCGATTGCCATCACCTTTTGATAATAATTCTTTATTTTTAAATTAAAAAGATTAAATAATAGTTATTAATTCTGTTTGAGTATTTGATTTAATCGATTATTTAAATAATAATTATTATTAAATAAAACAATCATCACAAAAACCAAGTGTAATCTAAAAACAAGAATTTTTTTTTCTCATTTAATAAGAAAATATTTGAACCTACTAAAATAATTAAATGAGAATAATATTGATTATTGTTAATAGAATGATTTGTAATAAATTGAATTTGTTGAGAACATGGAGATTGTCGGAGACTCTCAATACTTTTAACTAATTATCATTCAATTCTATCATATTGAATACAATTAAATATTAATCTTAATGTATCAATTTTGTTTTGTTCATTACTAATAAACATAAGTTCATATGTATCTATATATGATATAGAATAAGATAATCAAGTTGAAATAGTTCATCATTGATAACTGGTCTATGAAATTCCATTTAAAGAAGATGCTCAACATTTGAACGGTGTTTTGAAAACTATGAAGCACGAGAAGTTATTAATGACCTTGATTCAAGAAGATTTTTATATGTTGAAAAAGATGAAAATTTTAATGATAAATAATTAGTTTGATATTGTTGATCTTATAGTGATATTATGTCCATATATTGATAACAATCTTCATCTAAATACTTATATGAACTTCCATTCGAATAAAATACATTAAAATAACAATTATCTATATCTTCATCTGGTATAGATTCAGCTATTAATTTAAATAATAATAAAACAATTTTGATATGAAATGAATTTTTTTTCTCGTAATAATAAGTAGCAATATAGATCGTTTATTATCTTTATCGTTTCTATAATTCGGTCAAAAGAGGAAACCAATATAATTAATGATAACATTCTCTCTCTAACGAAATATCAAACGTGAACATTATTAGAAATGTAACAGATCATTTATCGAGATTATTTTCATTAGATGAACATTATTGATAATTGAAGTTTTTTTCTCAAAATTATCTCTATTAACAAAACAATAGTTTATTCTCTAACAAGAAAACGTTCCTAGATGTGTTCCGTGGATTTTAATGAAACTTATGTAGTCTAGCTCAGGTATGAAACAATTAGCGACTACGACTGAATCAGTAAAAAATTATAGCTGAAACATTTTTCCGAAAGAATTGAGATATATACTCCGCTATACTTTTTTTTTCTTAAGATTTTTTTTTATTTTTCAGTCATGATGGTTAAAGGCGAGTAGCTCTACGAAATAGCTTATCTCGTTTGTTTTGCTGCCAATGCAAGAGAAAAAAGATCATGCGACTATTTCAGGTATATCCAGAAGTATGGCTTTATTTTCTCGAAACTTGATGACTTATTGTTTTGTCCATTTTCAAAACAAAAAGTGCAACTATAAAAAAGATAGTCTTATGTAAATTATAGAGCTTTTTATCGTGTACCTTTTGATATATTTTGTTTTTAAATTAAATGTATTAGTTGATGGGAAAATAAAACACAAAATGCGACTATTAATTATGTGGCATCTGTTGTTTCGAGAAAATAAACCCATATACTTCTGGGTATATCTAAAATAGTCACATGATCTTTTCTTCTCTTGCATTTGCAGCGAAACAAACGAGATAAGCTATTTTGTAGAGCTATTCGTACTCTATAAAATAGTACGCAACTCGTCGTTAACCATCATGACTGAAAAATAAAAACATCCTTAAGAAAATACCTTTAAGAAAAAAAATCTGTATAGCGAAGTATATATGTCAACTTTTTTGGAAAATCTTTCAACTATAATTTTTTATCGAGACAGCCGTAGTCGCTAATTGTTTCATACCTGAGATAGATACACTTAACTGAAAAAATTTACATAGACTTCATTAAAATTCATACGACACATCTAGGGACCTTTCCTTATTAGATCTACTTGGATGTTTGATAATAAAAAATAAAAATTTATTGAATGAATGTTTTTTCAATGATAGAAAGTTCAGTTTAAAAAACTAATTACATAAGATAATCCAAAAACTCTGTTACTTTCTAGTATTTATCTATTAAAAAAAAACATTTTGCTCATTTGTTTACAGTAAATCTTTGAAGTAGTCCTCAAGATGTTCGATACAAAGCTTCATCCTATGAATACATTTCTAAAAAGTCTTTTGGTATTCGTGAATACGTGTCGTATTGAACTTCTTGGTTATTGCTTTACCTAAGCTTTTAGTTGGTGGATATATATCAAGGTTACGTTTCAAACAAGTGAACAACTGTTAGTCAAAAAGAGCAAAGGCAGGAGCACATAGTAAATGTATCATAACTTAGATTGTTTTCTCCTGAAAATAATTAAGATTCAGAAGAATATCTTTACATATGTAATTGATGCTGTTTGTTGTTGATGATTTTTTTTTTTCTATAAATTTTTGACTCAATCTTTCCTGAAAGAAATAATCTAGTGGATTATATGCTTATTAAAAGCGGAGTTTTATTATGTGACTGATTCACCTCATAGATGTTGACAGTCAGAAAATAAGTATTAGTAGAGAAAATAAAAGGTGATCATGAACCGAAAAAGAAAGCGAAATTGAGAAAAACTTGAAATATTCTAATATGATTATCGAAATGTTAATATTTTGCCATGAAGCGAGTGTATAAGAGAGAAACAATAGAAATTTTCGAATCATTTTATCCAAATGAAATTACATAACTTATCAAAGAAAGTGATACTATTCTGTTGTTTGATCTACCAATCGGAAAGCCTAGTATGTACGACGAATCATCGGATCAATATCGAATATACATATTGATGGACATCACCTATTTAAATACTTTGTTCTAAATCAATATGCAACAATATCTTAACCGAATGAATGTAAATAAACTAGGCAAGTGTTTTGTTTGTCTAGTCTCAATGCAATTTTTCAAGATTTTACTCAATAAAAACGAAAATACACAAAAAGCTGTCACTACAATGTTATTGTTTATGACGTTTCTGTATTTACATTCCGCTTAAAAGAAAACCAAAAACACAGTTCGATAGAGAAAAATTTTCTATGTTGATGTTATTATCGTATCTAGCCCAACTTGAAAAATCACCTGACTAATAATTGAACACTTGTTATTGTTTAGCTTATTTTCGCCTAAGATTTGTCACATAAGAGTCTGTATCAAATGTTTGAATGTTTTTCATTCTCTTCTGTAGACATTATTGAAAATTTTCTTCTAAACTTGATGAATTGAAGTGGATTATGTGAGATTATAATCTGTCATGTTTATATATTATCTAATAATAATGTGACATGCAACAGCAAAAAAAAAAAGACAAAAAATTCACCACAGAAAAAATAAATTATATGAAAACAAAACAAGCATACAATATGTAGACGAATCATTTCTAGAAAGAGAAACCATAATGAATCATGAGACTGAAAAATAGTTCTTTCAATTGTCTCATTGAATGGTGAATACAGTAACAGAATGATATTTTTTAAAATATTAATAAAAATTATAATTGCTTTGTTCATTATCGCTTGATTCCTCAACATTGAGTACTTCAAATTGTGATAAATTTGTAATATGAAATTGTGCTTTATCGATAAAATCTTCTTCGTCAGAATCTTTTTCTGTTATGTTTATTAAATGTAAATTTTCAAAATTTCTTTCTTGACTATGTGAATATTTAGTTATAATAGGCATTGATTTACTTGGCTTACAGTTAAGATCGTGTGTCATATCATTAAATGTAACTCGTTTAACAGATGTTGAAGTACTTGATGTTTTAGTTAGACTAGTATTATCATAAATCACCGGTACAGAATCCTTAATCTTTTCTTTATTATTTTTTTTATATCGTGTTTCAAGATATATTTGCCATCGTGGACACTGTTTATGATTATGGTACAACTGATTATTTAAATCGGCATACGAAGAACTTGTTGCATTTTTTAATATTCCCTTTAAAAAAGAGAGAAACAATAATACAATTTATGTTATTTAATTTAATATACTTTCGGTTTAAATTGTTCATTTGATGTTGATTTTGAATTAACATCATTTTCTAATTTTCGTTGATTAACAATTGATGAAATTGAGCTCAATATTGACATTTTCTTTTTGTATTGTTTTTGTTTTCGTCAATAATATTGATGATCACTTACGTTTATACTTGAGTTTGTTTATTTTCAAATAATGTGCTTTTTCTTTCTCTTCCGAGAAATATTTTCTCTTCAATATAGCTTGATGATAATGATGCACGTAATTGTATGAAAGTATTATGATCAACATGCGTCATTTATATGATAAGGATTTTGAAATACAAACAAAATGTCAAATTTGAATGCATGCATCAAACATGATATTAAAAAAGAATATTTCTTTTGTCAATAATTATCAAGGAAAACTAAAAACTTACACTATACTGCTCATTTCTTTTTTTACAATACAAGACAGGTAAAGAGGGAAACCATGTGAATAGGTGAAGTAAACATATCACCAATAACTAATCTGTCTATGTCAGCATTGACGTTATTTTGACCATGAAAAATATATAGGGACAATTATTCGACTATTAAGTGAGGAGAAAAAGCAATATGTACAAAGAATCATAAATAACACGATGCTTTTTATTACGACGGTTACATTATTGAAAAATAAAAATAGTTTCAGTCATTGAAGAACGAAATATTTGAGTATTTTGATGACATTATTTTTGCTCGAAGTTATATATGAAATAATGTTACAAGTCATAAATTGTAATCTTCCGGCCTTCTTCATTAGTGCTTTTAAATGAATGAAAATTAATTTTTGTTGATTTTTCTGCAATAAAATTATAGATGATAAAACTTGACTTTATTAATCATAAACGAATGATTTCAATAACAAGTTTTTCTTTAATGGTATCAAACAAATTTATTGAATATTGCATACCTAATTTCTGATAATGAGCTATTTTCGTTTGAATGTTGATCGTTTGTTTCCTCTACGTTTACAATGATTTTCGATGTCAATGTGTGACATATTTAAGAGAAGTATAAAATAAGAAAACAATCAACTATGATATCATTTTTTATATAATTGGTTCTAAAAATAACTGTTGACATGTGCTTGTGACTAAGTTCCAATAAAAACAAAATAAATAAATAATTTTCTTGTTGATAAATAACGAATAGTCAATCGACATCACTGCAGACACGACTGACTTTGTAAATGAAAACTAACTTTTTAGGGAGAAATGTTTAAGTTCTTAAAAATGATTCTATTTTTTAGTTAATTAACCAAAAGTTTAAACTACTTCTCTATATCAATTTCCAGTTTACAGACTGAATTAGAGTCTTGTACTATGTACTCCAATCTGTAAAAAACAAAAACTTCTTTTTGAAAAAACTCATATAAATGAACTGATTAATTTTGTTTCAACGATTATTCTCACTGATGTAATATGCGTATTGTACATCAACTGACTACTAAAGACTACTTAGTTTAGAATCATAAATTTTTCTTTCTAACATAATATTTTTATTTATTTATTGTATATGAAGAAACTTAATAAATTAAAAGATATTGTAAAAATAAGTTACGAAAAAAAAAAGATTTACTTTTATCATTACTTTAACTGATGTAACTTAATTATTTATGTTGAGGTTGATAGATGAAGGGTTCTGATTTGAACGAGACATTTAATCGAGTTACATCATAGACGAGAAACTGTTTTTTGTTTGTATTCATGTTTTGCACTATGCGTAACGCACATCACTTATGGCTTCACGAGCAACAACAATCAATCTAATATAGCAACACAATGCACTACAAAAATGTATCACAATTGACTGTGCATCAATTTTCTATTGTGATCGGTTTATATTTCTTTGATGTATTTTTTAAAAATATTTTGAGATACAGAAATTATAATTTTAGTTGAACTTGAACTATTCTATTTTTAGAGCAAAAATCTAAATATAGAAAAATTACAAATTATTGAAAATATAAATACGAAATCTGATAATTTTTATTTTAAAAATTAATTCGAAAGAAATGAAATACCATATATATGGAAAAAAATGTCGAAGAAGAATAAGCTACAAAAATTTTACGTCTAGATTATAAAGAAATAAAGTGTTTCATACATATTGTATTTAGTTTTACTTCCAGGCTAGAAGTCAAACTTATTGATGCTAGAAAAAACTCAAACTATCAAAATCATTGCAAAGTATTTGTATGGTTCCACAAATGTGTTCTTTAACTTTAAAATATCTGATTTCAAAAAACAAAAATTCATGGGCTGTTGTTCAGTGGCTGTACTCATGGCTACGCCACTACATTGTTATGAACATTTTGGTACTTATTTCATGTCAAACATCTAAAAATACGAATAGTAATCAATAAAACGTGTTGTTGTAATTTGAGAAGGCATCTTTTTAAGTATAAGCAAAGAACTTAAAATTAATTATTCGAGTGTTCTTTCTTCTAATTCATTAAAGTAACATATACTACTTTCTAATTACAATTTTTTGATGACATTGAATATACTAATGTTGACTTTTATTCTATTAGTAATCATATAATAATTCATGTACAAAAAATAGCAGAAAAATGATAAGAGTTGATAGATACTCTTGTTTATCCAAATCGACTTGATATCCTGACTTCCTGTTGATCTAATTCGGTAATGATACAACCAGGTAAATAGTCTAGTATCTGAATTTTTTCCGATTGTTGTCAGCAACATGAGAACAGTAATAATCTCATTTACAGTATCTTAAAACGAGTGAGAAAGATCGTGATAATTTATTCGTTTTTAATGTCCAAATTGATATTAGCTTATCGTTTCTTTTTTCAGTTAAAAATAACGAAAACTGATATAAATACATGAGAAGATACCTAGAGGGCTGCTTATTATAAACGACATAGTTTTTGATTTGGAACATCATGTCTCAAAAAGTTTAGATGATTTTTGTCTTTTTCTGTTTCATGAATTTTGAGTCTTCGTTCTACAGATTTAATTTCGTTTGAAAGTGTATGTTAAAATGTACCGCATAACCCAGTTCTTTTCTTGAATTAAACATTGTTTGTAGTATATTATAAAACAGTACTTCTATAGTAAGAGTGCCATTTTTTTGTGAGCTTCTCTAACTACTCAATTTTATACTGTTCACACCCACAGCCACACCTGAATATCTCGAACATCGATATGTTAGTTACCTTAGTTTCAGTGTGACAAATAAAGAGAAGATCAAACTTTTTCGTTTATTAATTTTTTTCTTATGTTAAATCTATCACTTTTCCACTTTTATAGTATTCATAATAGTGATAAATTTTTCATAAAAAAACGTATAAAAACGCAGAAGATCTGATATGAAAGGTGTGACTGTTAAGCATCTCTTCACTCGCCAATACCCACACTCATATCATATTCCATGACTCTTGACCATGCCGTTATAGAAAAAAAGCAGTCATATGCATGGAAATTGAAAACTTATTACACGTTGCAAGCTCGATTGATGAAGCCAAAAAATGCTTTTTGATAATGAATATATTGCAGACAAACTTATTTTTTTCTTCATAACCTACGAGAAGAATTTCGGATCATAATACTGGCTAAATTTAATAACTTTTCATGATCATTGATAATATGTAATTGAGGAACATGTAATGTTAAAATTGTAATTTGTTATTAATTTAATATTTCTCACTCTCTCATATGATTGTTTGTACTAGTCAATACTGTAAGCAATTGTATGTGAGCTTATTGATTTTCCAGGAATGTCTATTTTTCTCACCTGAAAAAATTCTTTACCAAGAACTAGAATCAAATAAGTTTATTGACTTTCTAGCGGAATATACGATCAGTCGATCGAATAGTAGAATAGAGTTAACAATGCGTATGTCCCTGTGTGTTTGTATCAGTTTAGCTAAGTACAAATATCACATATTCATTGTTTTTTTTCCATTTTTTATTATTCTTGTTGCTCATTTATTCATTCAGTTTTTACATTAAAACATAAAAATTATTTAAAGAACAATCAAAAATAGCTATTGCTGATTCACTTTAAACAAACACTTATCCATACTGACACTTACTCTCGTTGATGCATACTTCTGGATGGAAAGAAAGTAAAAGAAAAAACGAGAGCCACAAGAAACTTCATCAATGGTGTGATTCGCATTACATTAATTAACTAAAAACAGAGTTTATTCACTGCTGAACAAATATACGTATGTTTATGATGATAAGAACGTCGGGGTACCAAGATTTGAATGAGCATCAAAATTACATCTCCACATTTTCTCTTCATCAGTGAGTAATTCGCTCAATTCATCGACATGCAATTTGAATGATACTTGTAATTCTTCTGGTCAAAGGCATATTAAGTAATTTAAAGAATGAATTTTTGCAGAACAGTTGACTGAAGGAGTATCATATAGACGATCTATAGCAAAACTAAACTTTTGCCGAATATTACGTAGTACATACATACGACCTTCGACATATCTTGGTCTACTACGTAATTCAGTTGTTTCTAATTTCTTTAAAAGATCCTTAAGTGAATGATGTGGATAATCTTCTATATTTAAAGACTCATAGCGGTTTGCAATTGTACTAACTATATCATCTAGCATTTCCTTTAGATCTTTACTTTTCTCAGTAACAGAATAAGACGTGCAAATTCTTGCTAATTCGCATGCCATACAACTGAGATTATCCATGCTTTGTTCAGCTTGACAAAAACTATCAGCACTAGGGGTGGTACATTAGCATTAGTATTAGCATTAAATTAATGCTAACACCAATATTCTTGTTTTCCGTTTCTAAGAAAAAGTATTTGAATTTGTATTGATTAATGTAAGGTTAGACGCAGCCAGCAGTCCTGATTAATTCTAATACTTGTATGTTACAATTTTAATATAAAAGTATTGTAGCTGATATAAATTAACACTATTATAAGCATTAACTTATTATTAGTTACAATGTTTTTGTATTAAAATTGTAACACAAAAGTAATGGAATTAATCAGGGCTGTTGACTGCGTCTAACCTTACATTAATCAGTACAAATTCAAATACTTTTTCTTAGGAACGGAAAACAAGAATATTGATGTTCGCATTAATTTAATGCTAATACTAATGCTAATGCACCACCCCTAATCAGCACTGATACATAGGGGTGAGAAGTTATTGTTATTCGGTTGTTATTAATAACAATAACAAAAAGATAACAAATAACTTTTTTTTTCTGAAAAACTTTCAATTCGAATTGCTGCCTATCTCAACTATACTAATTCTATTGGTCTATGTTTAAGGAATGAATTTGCTACGGCTATGATAATAACCAATCTCAAAATTTCAGAATTTGCACAGATCGTATAGAGGGTGGGCCAAAAGTAACAAAATAAAAAGTTTTTTTCGGTTTTTTTTTCTTTAAATATCGACAGGGTACATTTCATATTTACACTACATATACTAGAGAATACTGGTCAGAACAAAGTTATAATCGGTCTGGTCGGACCGAACAGGTTGAAGCGATTGGACAGACCGGTTTTCACCGGTTTTTACCGATTAAAATATATTTTATGAATGTACAGATTTCTCAGATAAAACTTGTTAATAGCAAGTTTTTATGCCCTTATCAAAATAACCAACTTATTTTATTTCAAAAACTATACAATTTTTTCTTGTGTACCTCAATCTATTTCATATTATTAATCGAAATACGCTTTATTTTTTTAAAAGTGTATTCAAAACTATAGTAGTTCAGTTAAACTTATCTCATAGATTTTTTGTGAAGATAAAATTTAGGCTCGAGCCATCGCTGAGAGAGAAGCGTTACGTTATTTGTAAAGGTTAAGTGAATAAAATCCCAAATCTGGAATGTGTCAATCAGTTGATCTGTAAATGGCACTTTTTTCAAGCTATATATAAATATCTCAGGTATTTATCTTTGAGAAATCAAACAGATATGAAGAACTAGAACATGGTATTCGTTCATGATGATCTGTGAAAACCGGAAGGAAAAAGGTAAATGACTGTTTCTGAAATCATCTTGTATTAGTAAATTAGTAATGACGCAACAAGCTGGCTATATTCTGCTAGTTTCCACCGACCTAATAGACGTTTTGAACCAGCTGGTCATTGGTCTAACTGGATCAGTCTAAAATTTCGGCCGATAAACTGAATCCGGTCAACGATCTCGATCGGTCACAAGCATAGGCTGTCTCCTAATTTTCTTATTGAAAATCTTATAAACGAATTGGAGTAGTGTCACAGATGCAAAAAACCGGGGATCTTAGAGATCTTCCCGGAGATCTCCAATATACTAACGACACTTGAATATAATACTGATACCTCACATCCTAATCGTATTTTTCTTCCTATCAGAAACCCCTCAGGAGATCCGACATCTCTAAAAGAGATAGCGTATCTCTCATCACGTCTCTGTAATAGATGCCACATCTTCCACACCCACATTCACATCCAGAGATGTAAATCCTAGAGATGTGGCGTCTCTACGATGGAGATCTCCTGATAAAAAAAAAATTTCTCACCAGGAGATCTCCATCGTAGAGATCCCGCATCTCTTACAGAGATCTGATTAGAGATACGGCATCTCTTACAGAGATGTGATGAGAGGTAGTATTTCTTGTAGAGAGAAAGGCTAGTATCGGATATGAGTAATGTATCAGTAGGGTGGAAATATTGTTATATTGGAGATCTCCGTGAAGATCTCTAAGATTCCTGATTTCTTGGATCTGTGACACTGCTGACGAATTGAGAACAAAGCTCACTGCAATATGTGTTACAGAAAAGATAGGACTGATAAATACGAAAAAGAACTAGAATCAGTTTATTTTCGAGTAAATTGGTTAAACTTATTAATCGGATGTTTCCATTAAAACCTAAGAGCAAATTTTTGTTTTTTATTTTCTATCAATTTTCAAGCAAAAAAGATCAATCTAATCAAAAAATTCAGAGAAATCAATATTACCGGGAAAATCGAAAACATCATCGTTTTGTAGTTATCATGATGAAACTTTATCCTCTAAACGTGTGAAACGTGTTTTTTTTTGAATTAACTTCTAGTTATACGTTTAAATTATAACAAAATGCTTTAAAAAAGGCCCAAAACGCTCAAGACTAGACCTTTTTCGAATGAGTGATATTTTTATTTTTTTATTACATTGATTATTTTCCTTTAAAATTGTTAAAAATGTTTCAAAAAATCAGTTGTTTCCTCCTAGGTATAAATCTATAAGCATTTAGAAAGTTCGCCCCTAATATCACTTTTATCGTATGAACAATCTTCATAAACTCACTGGTTTTTACCGGCCTGGAAGTATTTTTTAGACCAGCCGATCACCAGTCGGACTAGACCGCTCTAAAATTTCTAGACCGGTTACAACTTTGAGTCAGAGATGTGTCATATGATCAACTTCTAAGCATAGCAACTGGTCCCAGACACATATATGTATAAATTGCTCGTATGTGACTACATGAAAAATTTCATCTTTGTTGTGTTACATACGATTTTCATATTCTTGCCTGTTTATCCCAATCTGGCATACAAATTCGATTTGATCACATTTTGAACTCCTTTAGGCCAAAAGAATACGAAATTCAATTGAATCGAATTTTTATTTCAAAATGGGATAAACAGGCAAGAATATTGAAAATCGTATGTAACACAACAAAGATGAAATTTTTCATGTAGTCACGTCCGAGCAATTTATACATGTATGCATCTGGAACCAGTTGCTATGCTTAGAGGCTGATCACATGACATATCTCTGACTAGTATCCTGTAGTATATGTAGTATAAATAAGAGATGCAACTGTTGATATACAAAGAAAAAAAAATCCGAAAAAACTTTGTATCCTGTTACTTTTGGTCTACCCTGTATATGATCTATGCGAATTCTGAAATTTTGAGATCGGTTATTGTCATAGCCGTAGCAAATTCATTCCTTAAACATAAACCAATAGAATTAGTATAGTTGTGATAGGCAGCAATTCGAGTTGAAAGTTTTTCAAAAAAAAAAGTTATTTGTTATTTTTTTGTTATTAATAACAATAACAATAAATTCACACCCCTACTGATATAAATTTCGATAGAAAGAAGGTCTCTTAAGAAAACCTTAGACAAAATTTCCTTTATGTCATTATTAAAGCTTCGAAGAGTACTTTAAGTTTCATCGTCAAATAACACCATGACAGTATGTTTACTTAACGCAGTTCGAATTTTTCCAACATTTTCCTGAATTTCTCTTATTTGAACTGTATGATTCTGTTCTTTTTCAATGGTTCCATCGAGCCAAATTGCCATACTTTTAGTATCTTGTATCAGAGGTTTTGAAAGAACTTTCTAAATAGTATTTAATCTGCACTACATCTCTGGAGCTGAAACAGTTTTCATTCATGTTATCTAACAGTATATCTACACATCCATAGTTTCCTTGAGATATGTAGTTTAGCACAAGTTCATAAGTTGCTCTTGCGTCCTTGATTACATCTAATCGACACTGTGTGTATAAGGACGTAAAATCATGATTTGCAAAGATAACTTCACAGAAACGATCCAAACAACTTAATACTTATGCTGTAGTTATTTGAGTTCTTAGATCTTTCTTTTGACCAGAAATTTTTAATTGTTCTAAGGATGTGGGTGTGTGGGCGTGAGTGTGTGTGTGGGTATGTGTGGACGAAGAGAAGAACAAGAACCACACCCACACCCACACCCTTGTTCACAACAATCAAGGTGTTGATGTGGATGTGGGTCTCTCTTAACCCCCACACACATCCACACCACACTGTCATGCTCAGCACTGTTAAATGATAGTCTTGCTGATGCTAGAAGATTCATAACTTGAAATTTAGATCACTGTAGAAAAGGATGTGGGTGGGTGTGGGTGTGGGTGGAGGGTGAGAGTGTGGGTGTGGGTCTTCTCTTATCCAACACCCACACCCACCCACACCCACACCCACCCACACCCACACCCACACCCACACCCACACCCACACCCACCTACATCCATACCCACATCCACACCTACACCCACACACCCACACCCTACAATAGGTGCAGCCCACTTTGAAACAGTAATTAGTTCTAAAACACCTTCAGTAACAAGTCGATTTAAATCATTTTCAACAGCTTGACTATAAGCAAATGGTAAAGATCTAGGTTTGCAAAATTTTGGAATAACATTTGATTTAATATGAAGATGAGGTTTCATTTTACAACAACCTAAACCATCTTTAAATATATCATCATAACGAATAAGTAAATCATTTAAATTTTTAAACCCAGAATTAATATTTTGTATTGATGAATCGGAAACAATAGCATCTAATGTTTTATTACTAAGATGTAAGACGTTAATCCAATTACGACCAAGAATATTGTTTCGATTATTATCACAAATAACAAGTGGTAATTGAGCACATCGATCATTATAGTTGACCTTGATCATTTTCTCCCCTTTAAAAGGAATAGGATGACCTGAAAAACTATTGTAAGTTAATTTAACTGGATGTAATTTTGGTTTTCCCATTAATTTCCAAACATATTCATTGATAATTGTAATTCGAGAACCAGTATCAAGTTCAAAATTAACTTGTACAGCATCAATTTGAATAGGAATTTGTATTGGATGATCACCTATAATATGTTTATTTAATATAGAAAAAATAGTATTTATCTTGAATTGGTTTGAAGTTGCTTTTGAATGACAAACTTTAGCAATATGACCCTTTTTGTTACAATTGTGGCAGATAACATTACGAAAACGACATTTAGATCGAGGATGATCTTTTGAACCACAACTGAAACAAGTTGATTTTTGAGGAACATTTGAAGTTTGTTTGTGATGTTTTTGAATTTTCATGATGGAAAATTCATCTGATGCACTACCTTTGGCATTAGCGCCATGAATAAGAACTGATTCCAATATTCGTACTGCATTAATTGTTTGTTCAAATGTTTCCAAATTTTGCTGCATCAAATGTTTTCGAACATGTTCATTTTTAAACCACCAACGAATGCTGTAATTAAAGAATCTTTATAAAAGTTGTTCGGAAACTTACATGTTACTGATTTATCTCGAAGAGAATTTGCAAAATCAGTAAGAGATTGTGAAGATTCTTGACATGTTGCAAAGAATTTAAGTCGTTCAGTTGACGAAAATGTAACACGTGCATAATTTGTACCAAGTTTTTGGATTATTTCCAAATTAGAACATTCAGTAGGTTTCTTAGGTTTACAAACAGAAATAAGTGTTTTGAACGGTTGAACACCAAGAGCTGTAATAAGCAAGTTTCGTTTCTTGTTATCATCCGTAACACCTTCGACAGCAATATACGTGTCGAAAAGAACTTCCAAATCATCCCAATCGTAAGATGTTGGATCAAATTCATGTAAACGATATGTATTTGAACGTATAGGTTGTTCAACAGTAGTACTTTTGGAAGGCATTCTAGTGTTTTTCTTTTTTTATTATTAAAAAAAAATTTCAACTTAAAAAAAAATTTTATCTCACTCTCGTCGCCAATTGTCACGTATTGATGTGAATACGTCAAAGCAAAGTTTATTACGAAAAACAGAAGTATATATATTTAACATAATAGACAACGATATTGCGTAGTAGATATCATTATTACGTAATAGAGAACAAGATCAAGGTTAAATATAATGTTTGTTTGACCTTGATCAACAATAACGAATATAAGTTGAAATCAAGAGATGATCCAAGAAAAGATGAAAGAACGAAAGGAAAACAACACACACGTACATGTATACGTTTTGTGTATTGCCAAGACAGAACGAAAAGAAATAGGAAAAACAACAGAAACGAAAAAAACAAACAATAGTTCATGTCAATATATTACAATTATTATTTAATTCAATGAATTGAATGACTTTACATAAACAATCATTTATATTTGTACTCCAAAAAAATCGTTTTTTTTCAGAGAAAAATTCGATCAAGGCATACGTGTGAGTGTGGAGTATCAGTGTCGTCGAAGGAAATGAGAACACGCACACCCACATCCAGAGATGGAACCGGTGCCGGTCTGACCGGTTTAAACCGTTCTACCCGGTCAAGGCCAACTTTTGCCAGTCTATATCTTGTATTTTCCTGCTTTGTGATACTATCTACATAAGAAAAATGGACAGCTGACATCAAGGCTAATCCTTCTGACCATACAGGAGTTGTTTTAACAAACAGTTTCTAGAATGTCGTTCAATGAAATTCTTGTTATCAACAATGAAGCGTTAAGTCAGTATGAGTGAAGGTACGGAGGCAATCCTTAAGAGACACGATGGAAAAAGGTTACATTTTAATCCTCGATCTGTCGTATTTAGTTCGGTATTTTATCGGTAGACGGGATCTTTCTGATTAACTAATGCATCATAAGTATTTGGTATACTATCGGTAGACAAGTCAGATCAATTATTACCGGTAGGTCGGTGTTAATCGCTAGACTGGGTTTTTACGGTAGATCAGTTTTTACCGGTATACCGGCCGATTCGATCCGGTCTAATTCTTTTAGATCGGTTCCATCTCTGCCCACATCCCGTCCGCACCCAAACCCGCTCTTTTCTAGCCGAGCTATGAAGATCAATTAATGACAAGTCAATTATTCTGAAAGAATTAGGACTTCATATGCTCTATTAATATTAATAAAATAAGAAAGCAAGATTGAGAAAGATCAATAGACCACGAATGTTTAACGAGATTGATGTTGCAATGGACGACTGTGTTGTCGTGGACGAAAGGGTTGCCATCGACGACTGTGTAGTTGTGGGCGACGGTGTTAGTGTGGACGATGGTGTTGGTGTGGAAGAAAGAGTTGTTGTTGTGAACGACGGTGTTAGTGTGGACGAAAGGGTTGTCGTCGACGACTGTGCTGTCGTGGACGGACCAATTAAATTGAAGGTTGATGTCTCGTACATTTCATAATCTTCGGCATTCTTCTCGTTTCCAAAGTGTTTGAGAGCCGAAAATCGAAGTTTGTATTGACCATTAGGAAGACGAGTAGTTTCAAACCGTGACGAGTTTCCATTGGAAACAACTTTACTAACCAGACCAAACCAAGTGATTTCATACGATTGTAAATACGATCGAAAGGATACTGCTGTATTTCTCACTAGATTTGTGAAAAATGCTGGTGCTTCTGTGGCGTGATTGTATACATAACCGTAACTGCAAAGAAAACAGATATTATTCCCTAGTCACGATTAGTAAATCACGACTGCCTGATTTTGAGAATCTTCATTGCCAACTAAATACATATGTATTTAAAATGCTCTGAGGCTCAAGGAGAACTATTAAATGGAAGACGACTGCAGTTATTTTCTTTGCACTAAATTTCAGAAGAAGTCGCCTCAATGTTCAATGTCGAATTGAATTCAATTTTGAAATGTCTTTTCATATTCATCGAAATGTATCAAGCAAATTCCTTGGTTATTGTTGAATAAAACTTGTGAAATTTCTATTTCTATTTATTTTATCTTTACGGGAGCTCATTTACTTAAAACCTGAAAGTGCAATGTAAAACAAAAATAGTGAGACAGTCATCAGTTTGTTCCTTCTTCTTCGAAGTGATTAGTAACTACACGCTTAATATATTCTTCGCACTACGATGCCAAGACATGATAGTTTTTGATAAAGACGTTCAATAGAGGATCTTTTTAAATAGTGGCTCCATGCATTCATCACAATTACGGGTAAATCTCGTTAATAGTTTAGAGAAGGTACTTGACGAATAAATAGTAGTTCGTCTAGGTGAAATTAGATAAGAAATAGTATTTTCTTAAAAGGTGAATAAAGATTTCTCTCCTACTGTTACTCACAAATTCCATCACTGCTTTCTTTCAATCTTGCGAGGAAGGATTCACATATCATCATCACAAATCTTCATGTAACATAATTTCTCATGAACCTGTTTCGAGCCTAACCACTTTTTCAAGGGTTATACAAAAATCGTTCAACCAAGTAATAACTAAAAACTTTGCGTGATATCTTTCGATGAACACGAAAAGACATGTTAGAAATGGATTCAATTCAATATCGAGTATTGAAGCGGCCCCTTTTAACATTTAATGAAGAGAGAAAAGATGAAGTCGTTTTTCGCTCAATAGTTTTCTCTGATTCTCAGGTTGTTTCCAACACTATAGAGATTACGTTTGTGAGGGTATCTCGGTGAAATAGATCGAGTATTAACAGGAGACGGCTGAGCCTTTTGCGGAACAACATCTGAAAGGAGTTTTGAAGTATATAAGGAAGAGAATATAAACTAGTGTCGAGCCGCTTCTCCTTCTGTCTCTACACATACATGTCATGATAGATGGCTTTCAATGATCCACACAGATTGTGACAGACGATTTACGAGAAAACTCCATAGACCATGACAGATGATCTTTAGAGGCCATTACTAACCGTGATAGATGCTTTATAGAAAACAGCGTTATCATGTTTTGCATTTTGAGTCCCGCAGGAATTGCGCTAACATATGTTAAACTGTTCTACATAATTTAATCTTACTGCATTCCAACATGAGCGGAGGCTCACAAAAAACTAGGCAAAATTAGTTTCTTTCCTATATATTCTGACGGCTTTGAGCCGATAATCAAGTAGCAGTAACAAAGCATGAGATGCGATAAGGTCACATCTTGTTTGCGGACAAGATGAGATGAAATCGTGTTTTACCTCGTTGCTAAGCTAGGTAGAACTTGGTTTTCGCCCGAGACAGCCTCCACGAAAACAAGGCGTGACGCCCATGCTGTGACCAATATGACCCGGGTTCCATTTGATGAGTTCAGATTCACCTGTTGTGTATTTGAAATATAGGTGTTATTTGAATTCAGAATGCCAGTGACGACACGTGACGAGCTATTTCGCACAAGAATGCGTGCGTTCTTGTAGTCTCCAACAACACCAGCATCTACAGAGAGATACATTTGCGTATAAAACCACGGTTAAAGAAAGCTATTAGTTACGGATACTCACATGGAATATGTGCAACTTGCTCATTCACATTATTTGTAACATAGATAAAGCCCGAGAAGATGGGAAGAAGAGCCGGGTTGGCATTGCAAGGTGCTTGAAATCGAAGAGTAATCGTACCTGATTTTTCAGGATCAAGTTCAATGGTGGTTGGCTGGATATCGACAATCTTTTCATGTTAAGAAAGATAACATATGTTTACTATATGAAATACATGGGATTCAATTCTAATGAAATGATCTTTGATAACTTTCTCTTACAACTATACTCTCTAAATAAAAAGTGCCGGATAGAACTGAAAAGAGATTCATGAAATGGTACCGGAGAATGGTTCTGTTTGGCACTTTTTTAATAGAGAATATGACTTCGATGTTCATCACCGTTTCGAGTTGACACTTTTTTTTCGTGCATTTAAATTCTAGTATAATTTGATTAGTCCATAAGCTCTTTTCTAAAGAAATGGATATGAACGACTGAAATTTATACAGTAAAAATTTCAAAGATCTGATATGCGCTGGGTTGGGACGAGCCAGTCAAAAGCAGTAAAAATGGATTGAAACCGATGTTCACGCTAACAGTGGAAACCATAAAAACACTGTCAGGAGATAAGTTGATATAAAAGACCATATTACTAGAGTTTGATTCGTTATTTTTTTTCTTTATCTTCTTTATCTTCTTTATGATGCATATATAGGAAGGGTCGGGTTTTTCGAATCCTTCTGCATTTGCTGTCACAACGCATGACATGCAAATGGTGTCTTTGAGTGCAAGTAGCAGAAAAGAGGAATCATGGTTACGGCCATAATAAAAAATCATCTTTAGTCTCCTAGATTAAGCCTATTTGTAGACTTCAGACATCAACAATTTCGAAGAAAACACCGTCCAAAATTAGTATGACATATTCGAAGTTAGGGTATCCCAAAGCAATCAGGCGTGAGCAGGCAAACCAGTTTTAGTCGATGGGGGATAGATCAAAGTTTTGGATAATTGTTGACCAAACAAAATGGAAATCCGCTGATGAAAAGCGAAAATTTTCCAAGACTGAGGGTCACTTCATGGTCGCTAATTGCGACGTCCATGCTTGAACTACATACAAGCAAGTTTTCACTGCATTTGGATTTTACTCAGTTTCTTATTTGAACAAGCTGCAGCGTCAACAAGACCCTATTAACTGACTCTCGAAACAAATCTTTCTACGTGCTGTTAATTCATCACACAGAGCTCACAGCATAGTCAGCTGAATAGATCGGTTGGCCCATAAGCTGGTCACTTCCTTTCTGTAACCCAGTAGCTAATGCAGCTCCGAAATGGCTGATATTGTATATGGCTGTTTCGTTGCCCAAATTGAATACTTCAATAGTGTATGATAGAGCTTGTCTCACGGTGTCATTCAATGCGAGTTGACTGGGTGAAATTAAAGTCGTGGCCTGGATGGTTTGAAAAGCATTGACCAGTCCGGCACCTTGTTGGACAGCAGAGGCAAGAAGGGATGTGTTGTAAATATTCACTGGCATGGCATTTGATTGGAATAAATTGACAACTTTTGCGAACGACGGACGACAATTTGTCTGACATCCATCACTCACTGTTTCTGGGCCAGGATTACCAATATGTGCAAGATAGAGTGCCAAAGTTCTTTAAAAAAAAACAACAAATAGAATGAATTTCGAAGTAATTGAACATCTCTACAGGATGTTCCCTAAGTGCTTTATGATAGTTAATGTAGATTTCTCTTGTGCAACTCAGTTGATTTAATTGATTCTTTTAATAGTATGTTAATACAGAGTGATAATTTTTGCCGGTACTGTAGGCACTCGCCAAAAATAAAACTTAATTTTCGTACTTGAGTCTGCAAGAGGCTTGATGTTTGAACATGTCTATTTTTTGAAAGGTATGGATCAAGACCTGAAAGAGTTTGTTACTTGCTACTTTCACAATTTTCTAGAAAGTGTGAAGTATTAAGTAATTGCCTTTTGGAATATTGTAGTGGTTAAAAGATATGAGTGTACACTCGATGTGTTGGAAAATGATCATAAAATGTGTCTGACTATTGTCAACGGTCTGTGTTGGTGTCCTAACTCAGATAAGCCGAGACAAGTCCAAAATTAGCTTGAAAATTGAACGTCTAACCTTGGCTTGATGTAACTGAATCTCAGATTGATCTGGGCGAATTTGACATCTGACGAATTAAACTATGTACGCCAGTATATACTTACCCTGCAACATACGGTGTTGCCATACTTGTACCCGATAGGGTAGCATAAGCATCCGAAGTGTTTCGTTTATCGGCTGCAAACGATGAAATAGTCGAGTAAACATAGCCACCAATGCCACTAATTTGGGGTTTGAACAGCAAGTCGCCAGTGAGACCGAACGATGTGAAACTTGAAGGTGTTCCTCCTGTCGACTGCACATCAATTGAAAATAGAATACATTTTCCGTTAATTTGTTCAAAGAAGAAAATCATAGTTTGAAGAAGCATTGAAAACTGTGGGAAAATATGCATGGGGTAGGCTTACCTATATCATCTTAAAACTGACATAAAACAAAGTGATTTATATAATGTGAATCATTAGATTGATGGAAATATTCCCTTACGTTCTCTGCGCATAGAGACTCGTGGCAATAATTATTTTGGAAAACGCCGAACAAATTGGAAATATGTTGAAGACGTAAAGAATGATAACTTCATAAGTAGGTACTTTCTGTCAAATGCCAAATGGAAACTTTGGCTAATAGGAATTAAAGTCATCTATTTAAACCATCTTTACCAGTAGCTTTTAGCAAGTACCTGTGCCAAAAGGGTAAATAACGGACTCCTGAAATCCTGAAATTCTATGAATTCATATGAAATGCCACGAAATTCATTAAAATTCTATGAAATTTGAAATTCAGGATTTCCTTTGATTCCAGAGTTCTGTAAAATTCCATTGAATTCCACGATTCTAGGATATCGCTATTCACAGCTTGTAGTCTGACTTTGAAAGCATGTTGTCACCTTCAGTCATTACCTCAATGAGCTTTTTCGGGAACGATAAAAATTCAATTTACTCACAAGGGAAGCAAGTCCTTGTGAATCCGTGAACGTAAATATAGCTGACATATTGCTTGTCACAATTGCGATAATCTTCAAACCATCGGTCATACTAATGCTTCCACTCGGAATAGTGGACGAACCTGAAAAATGACTTCAATTTGAGAATAAACGATGATGAAGAAAAAAAAACCTGCGATTGCACCGACATTGTATATGAGACAGCCAGTTGCTCCAGCTTGCGCCGCTAAATTACATCGAACAGCGGAACCGCACTGGTCAGCGTTGTTAAAAGCATACAAAACTACTGCACCCGTTACATTTTGAATTGGACCGGCGCAACCATCATTCGGCGCACCTAGTGGATCTGATTATTTTTGAAAAATTTATAATGCATATTCAACTGAAAAAAAAGCTCACCATTGACAACGATCTTCGATTGTACATTTGATTTCCATCCACCAAAAGTAGAACCGGCTAAGTAGAAAATTCTCTCATTATCGGGGGTAATAATATAGAATTGGGCCGCATGTAGATTGTCTACTGAAGCGACGGCCATTGCGCCTGAAGAAATGGATGGATTTCCACCTGTTTGAAGACCTTGGCTTCCGTCGTTGCCAAACGAAAATGTGATATATACTAATAGAAATGATGAAGAACTTAGGACATTGTCAAAAGAAAGAGAATATTGTTACCTCCTTTTTCCGATACTCGTTGAGCAGCAATCGCATCCGAGGTTTCTGTGTAAGCACCGGCACCCCCAACAGACATAGTGACTAAATAAATCGTGGTCAGATCAAAATAAATAATTACGCAAATCGTAACCCCAAGCCAAATGTTAACGTGTAACGAAAAATTTAAGAGGTTCAAAAAGGACACTTATAAAGCGTAATTTCTATTGATCATTAGTGCTAGGGATGTAACGATAACGATAACCATAGTTACGAAAACCGACTTTCACCGGTTCATCACGATGACACACGTTTTTTTCAGAAACTAAGAATATTTCATAACGGTTGACGGGAGTAAATCAGGATCAAGGGTAGGAATGCAACCGTTCGAAAACGGTAAAGTCGGTAAGAATACGAAAAACCTATGATGAAGATAGGTGCATTAGCATCACTCACTTCTATTAATAGAAAGGCATCTGAGTAATACAAAAAAACGGTCTTCACCGTAGGTTCCTGACTCGTTTACCAGCCTTAATGATGAGTTTGAAAGTGCATCCCTACTCAGGAGAATCCAAGCTTGACTATTTGAATGAACACAGAGTCTTCTTGAAACAATGACAATATTTTATACATAAAAACCTTTTCGACATGCAAATAACAAGTATGAAATTTTGTGAAACTAATTGCAGATTTGGATTCCCCAACCCAATTTACATTCTTAAGCTTTAAGGAAATATTCTGATTTTCTTAAAATACGCTCGTCTTTATAAAGAACTGATGAAAACCGCTTATCGTACCCACAGTTATCGTAGTGGGTCGGTGAAATGGTGACAATATAGCAGGGAATGATCATCACTGTTGCATCCCTAAGTAGAGCTGCAACAGTTCGAGTTTAGTTGAAAGAATGGTAAATATTGAATTAGCAAAAGCCCACTCATCATCTAGTTATTGTGTTTTACGACAAATCATATACGTAATTCCCAAAACCTGAATTCGAATATTCAATATTCTACAAATAATGATACTCAAGCGTCGGACGCCAATCGAGTTCATCTTTGCTTCATAAATAGGCTTTTATGAGACTAGAGGAAATCTAACGGAATTCATTGCAATGTCTTGAATGTCGAGAGTTACGATCTTTTGTTTTATTGCCATTTGTGAGACTTAATCAGATATTCATAGAAAATTGATTTGCAGTACTTTGGTTTGAAATTTTGTTCATGAAGAACTTTTCGGACTATTAAATTACCCTAAAAGTTTCAGTTTAAACAAACGGAATTTTTTTTTGACATATTCAACGATTAAGCAACTATTATCTGATACAAAACAAAAGTACAGAAACGCTTTGTCTTCACCACTGAATAACTCGACAAGAATCTGCTTGTTTAAACTGAAACTTTTAAGATAATTTAATAGTCCTCAGAATTCTTTATAAGCAAAATTTAAGATCAAAATATTGTAATTCAATTTTCTATAAAGTTCTGATCAAATCCCACAAATAGCAGCAAAATGATCATAACTATTGACGTTCAAGACATGACGATGAATTCTTTTAGATTTCCTACAGTCTCATAGAACCCTATTTATGAGTCTATTGTGAGTTTAATTGGCGACCAATAATTCGATATAATCTTTGGAAAGCAAAGCTATTTAGATAGTCATGGATCAAAAAACAGCGTAGAATATCTATATTTCTGGATTTAAATTTTGTGCCTAACATTATTGAGTTTATAATCACAGATACATTAAACACAAGAACTTACTTATATCGGCTTTCTCCTCGAAGGCTCGATATATTGCCGCAGTCATGACGTCTAAAACAGTGCGTTGATAAAGAATACCATAGAAACACAGACAATATTAGCAACATATATTGATTCATACATACCGGTGGTAGCAGTATCTCCAGCGCATCCGAAGATACGGTCTATGACACGAATAATGAAATGTATAGATGAGTTGCTACAATCAGAAGTTAAATGAACTTACATGCTCCAAGAGTAGCTTGAGGAGCGACACCGAGAAAAGATTGGAAAGGAATAAAGCCTGTTTGATTCATTTCTGTTGCATTGGCAGCAACAATTCCAGCAACATGTGTGCCTGATATTTGTATACAGACAAGAAGAAGGTTATTTGAGAAAATAAGCTGAATATTGATAAATACCATGCGCGCCCGCAGAACAATTATCGAGTGGATCATCGTCCGGTTCTGGAATGAGGTGCGATTGATTGAAGTTATCACCAACCAGATCTAGAAACAATTGAATGGTAGTCTTTCTCTTTATCATACAAAGATCCGAAATAACAACTGACCATAACCAAATGCAACTTTACAGTGTTCTCCAAAGCATCCTCCCAGAGCAGGATGCATATAGTCGATACCAGTGTCAATAACAGCTACCTACATGAGGCAAAGAATGACATAAACTAAAATTTATGAATGAGTAAAAAGATCTAGATTGATAGTTGGTTTTTTGTGTTCGACAACTCTAAATTTCTCGATTACGCAGCAATTTTATTCGTGCTTTTGATTTTCTCAATATGTGCTGGCAAACTCGTTTCAATCTCATTGAAGGAAAAACTGTAACGAACTTTACTATTTTATAACACTGTTCTATAACATTAAAGAAAAGTAGGACTATTTATTTTTCAATAATCTATGATCGACTACTTGAAGAATTGGAGAATAAATGTGGAACTCCGAAAAGTTGAGCTTTTCTTTCGTTCATATCACTGTTCGCTTTTTAATGGAAAGAAAAATGAGTCTTGTTCGTATATATGGCCTCCTTACTCGAACACCTTGGCCAAAATTTTTCAACTGATCGTGAATCTGAGCGACACCTGTCAAATCATGTGAAATAACTAGATGAGTTTGATTGTCGTCGATTCTTTCAGACGGGACGTACGCCTTCAATGGTTTCGGACCCGGAACAGAGTAAATCGGGTAAATGGCAATAACGTCTGGAATTGATTCGATCATTTTCATAGAATGTTCGCTATTCACGGAGAATGAAGCTCCCATGAACAGCGATGAGGAAATCATTTGACGCATGGCGATGGCCGATCGAGGAATTCCATGCGATTTTTCCAAGGACTCAGCAATAATTTGCTGAAAGTTTTTGATGCCTTTATTTCGGTCGAATTCAATCAAATAGGCATTTGGGATCAACACGTAAGTGCCAACGTTTTCAGATCCAAAGTTTTGCGTAACTATGTTCTCTTCATTGCTAACCGCTGAGTCTTTGAATAAATTAGAATAAGAAATCCTTTCGCTGAGCTGTATGAAATATATGCAAAAAGTAACATACGAGCAGCAGCAACTGTATTGATGAAATGATTAGAGAGTGTTGGTGGTGCCATGATGAACACCAGAATTAATGATCTCGATATAGCCAAGATCATCTTTTGTTTTTGCACTTCGAGTACGAATTGCCAATGTTGATGATAAAGAGTTTAGGACGTCAATTATCTTTCATGAAATTAAATTAGTGGGTTGCAACTAGTACATATATGGTTTTGGGGTATGGATCTGGGTCTGGATCTGCATATGTAGATGAATAGGGGATATTGGGGTGACTATCCGTAACAGAAGTTCTCCAGCTGCTTTCTCCACCTTTACACTCATTGCTGAAGATTCTTTTAAGAGTACCTTGAAGTATCAAGCTGAATATATGAAGAGCAGAGATAGAAAAGGATAATGGAATCTCAATTAGAATTCCATTAAATTTGACGCATTGTCCTAAAATCCCAATCTAAATTGGTTTTATTCCGTTCTACTCTCGTACAACAAAAATAAACTACTTCAATCGTGTAGTGACCTATGTTATCTTCTCGTAAAGTGTCTGGAAAAGATCTAGCATTAATGCATTATGAAATGACTGCAATATTAGTTTCATTGTTGAGACAACCAGAGCGAATATTTGTTCTATACAAGTGCCAGTGTCGTTAGACTAACGACATAGAGTAGCACTGCAATTAAGGTGTGGGTGTGGGCCAAACTGAAGTTTTCTCAGGTTTTGTCTTGTGAAATCCTTGTTTAGTTTTAGCCTTATATTCGAACATCATCAAGCTTGTAGAGCATCAAATATGTATTTCGTCTCTACTTTGACAAGTGAAATGCAGACTAAAGCGACAACGAGAGTTTTTATGAATTTCTTGAAACTTTCATGCTTTACCATAGAACATGAAGGCAATATTTTCTCAATACATGTGCAATGTCAAACTTAGTATGAGAATACTCGATTCATTGTGAGCCTAGCGAACTTCTCGCATTATAAAGTCAAATGATATCTCAGAGACTTCTCAAAAATCATAAAAATTTGGCACTATGCAGAAAATATCTTCCAAATTGCGAGACACTACTCTGCAAGTTTTGCAGATTGTGAATGCATAAGGTTTACTCAAGATTATCCAGAAGTAATATGAGATTTGAAAGCCGCAAGATCAAATCAAATGGACTTTATATTAGAGAAAAAAATAGAAAAATTCTATTTTTCGTTTGATGGACTGACGCGCCTTGGACAGCTAATAAGAAAGTCACTAGCGTACCAAATTGGTTCAGTCATATTTCATTGGATTTGACTTGACAGAATCTGTACTCAATTCGTTGCGGTTGGCATCGCTCTAGTTAAGTAAACTCGAATAGAATCCAATTATTCGACAATATGATTATGTTTTGATGTTTGACTCAGCATTCTGCTTCACCTTAAACTTCTTCCTTTTTGGGAACAACAAGCGTATCAAAATATTGCTCTGGATACCTCACATTATCTCAAATTCTTTAGCTTTTAGAACGGCATAACGAGCGGTGTATTGAGGTATGGGCGAGTATGTGTGTACTTGATGATCTCAAGTGGAAAAAATCGGACTTCTGTACATCAGAAGATCAGAAGTACGAAGAAGTACGCAAAAGTACAGAAGTCTGCATTTCCCTCTTGGGTCATCCTCTCTTAGTTTAAACATATACATTCTGTGTTAAAAAGAAATTAGCCTTTATGAATAGAAAAGTGGCTGATGCTTCAGAGCATATCAGTTCTATGTCCTTTGTATAAGTGTTTGACGAGATTGTGGCTGAATTCTAGTCTTGCCTGCTAGAGTGGACACCGAGAGCTAAAGCAATCGTTTTCTATAGTGAGAAAATGCTTAGAACATAACTGCATTTGAAATAAAAGGAAGAAACTCGACTGAAAATTGATTAGTAAGGAAATATGACCGGAAGTACTTCTAGGACCAGGTCCAATCGAATAGAGTGTGCCGCAAAAAGAGAATATCGACCTTTTATTAAAGGTGTGGATGAATGAGTGTAGACATCAAGAAAGTCAAGTCGGTGACGTACACTAATACTCACACACACATCGACACTCACAATTACATGGATCCTTCTCTTTGATAAGAAAAATCCATGTGACATGTGACTTATAATAATATCCTATTTGAAGATGAACATTGTTCTAAAAACCATCAACAATACGCACATAATTATTTCTTGTCTAAATTTCATAATTACTACTTATAAAACATGTACTATATAATTGTTTATGCAAGGTACATCTCTTCATGGCATTTTGAAGATTCTTTTAGAATCAACAGGAGTATTCTATTAGGTTGGCAAGAAATTTTTTGCGTTTTTATTAAAACTCTCTAAAAACAGTCGCAGAAGTTCTCGGAGTTTCCATACTTAGGGTATATGAAGACGGCACGAATATCTTGCAAACAATAACAAACCTATGACTAAAGAAGCTAGTTTTGGATTAGAAATGGAGATGCCTCGTATAGAGCTTGGGATGCTTTTACTTCATGAATTCTGTTTGGACCACAGAGCGACGAAAGCAGCAAGCAACATATGCAGCACGATAAGCAATGATATGTTCTCCATTTGTACAGCACAATATTGGCTCAATCGATTTAAGAAGGCGAACTTCGAACTTGACAATTTCACTCGTCCCGAGGTGGACTTGGACGTATTAAGGTAGCTCATTCAAGAAGAATCGAGATCAACTACATACCATATAGCAGAGCGGCTTGGATGCTCTCTTACTGTAGTAACAAAACAGCTGAACGAATTAGGCAAGACGTGGAAATATGAAGTTCGGATAATCCACCAGTTGTCACCACTTCAGCTCCGACATAGGGTAGACGCATGTATGGAACTAGTGATTTCTCAACGTAACTGTGAATGGCTCCGCAATCTGATTACCGGGGATGAAAAGTGGATGATGTATGTCAACCACACGCACAAGCGACAATGGCTGGGAGTTGGACAAAACGATATAGCAACGTCAAAGTTACGTTGAACGCTTGGTAGGGCATAAAAGGCATAATTCATTAGGAGTTTCTTTCAACTGGTAGCACTAGTACTGCTGATATCTAATATAAGCAATTGGATCGAGTTGCAGCAAAATTCAGGAAAAGCAGGAAAACACATTGCAAAGTCAACGTGTGAAAAAGTATTGGAGCTCGAATAGACTATCCTTCTATATCTACCGTATTCTTCAGACTTGGCTCCCACTAACAACCGTTTCTTCCGTTCTCTTGTCAATCATTTGCGCGAAAAAATAGTTCGATGGCAAACACGACCGCAAAATGGACCTTGGTAACTTCTTCAGTCAAAAGTTCTACGAGTTCTACGAACACGGAATCATTTCTCTTCCACAGCGTTGGCGACAAGTCAGAGATAGTAATGGAGCAGACATTCTTGAAACTCAGTTGCACTTTGGTAGTCAAAAACCAAAATGACATTTTGTAAAAAAACGCAAAAACTTTCTTTGCCAACCTAATACAAACATTCTCCAAAACCTGTTATGGATGTTATACAATTCTATAAAGTTTCCATTTCAATTGCTAGAAGGAACGCGTTAGGAGTCTGCTATAGTTAGCTGGACAAAATTCAGTTCGTATATACATACAATAGTGAGACTTACGAGAATAGTCGCAGGACTTTCTAAACAAAACACAAGAAATGTGAACACACAAGATTATCGATCGATAGACTTTCAGTTTGTAATCTAAACAGCTTCCTCAGTAAAACTCTGTCTTTTTATATTAGTGAAACAAAAAATGATTTATGTGTTTTATTTTTTCTCGTATCTCTGCCTATTAACTACCGCTCGTAAAACTTGAACTTTAAGTATTCAAAATTTATTATGTTGTCTCACAGATTAATTGCCTATGATGACGAAGAATGTATCGTGGACACCAATACAAAAAAACTATCAAGACAACTTATACGACAAAGTTTCCACATTAAAAGTAATGATAATAAAGTCTTAAGGCGTTTAGCAACAATACATAATTTATCTGGAAAATTTTTATTGCGTAATTCCACATGAATTCAACCATTGATACTGAAGTGGTGACTGATTTCGATGGAAATTTTAGGGTTTGTAGAGCTTTCAATTCTAAGACTTTTGGAAAAAAACTCTTTTTTTCAGAAGCTTTTGTTTTGACTGAGATATATCCAAAATACTGAAAATAGGAAAAATCGAGATACACTGAAAAGAGCTTTTTTTTGAAAATTGTTTATAAATAGTTTTCGTCATGTTTCTATATTAAAGCAAGATCAAAAATAAAATCCAAGAACATATTCAGATTCTTTGTGAAAATCTGCATCTAACAACACTAAATATGACTTTAATTGAGAAAAAAAATCGACTCTAAATTATGACGTCAATGGTATAGCCTCCTAGTGCTATTGAGACCATTCCTGTACTCAAGGTTTTTCAAAAAAAGCCGAATTGTTCGATATGATGGCATAGTATATTCGATAGAGCATGAGCTATGCTACAAACCTAGTGATACAGAATTTTCAGCATTTTTATTAAAGGTGAAATAATCAATCAACTTTTAAAAATATTGCATTTTTGTATATCAGTAACATGGATTTTCAGAAGCACATTCCATGATTTTAATACTTTACTACTTCCAACTACTATGAAATTTTAAGAGTTTCTAGAGCTCTTAATTCTAAGAATTTTGACGCAAACCATTTGAAAAAAATAACATTTCGTTCTCGAGATATGGAATTTTTTCTGAGGGCACTATCGTGAGCACTGTTTTATAGGAAAATGCACAGAACTTCATTATGAAATTATTGAAAGAGTTCAATAGCTTGAAATAAATTCCATACAGAATATATTAGTATCTGATCTTCTATTAACTTCAACAAAAATATCCTGTGAAATATGAAAAGAAATTTTCGAAAATTACTACACACCTCTCCAGACCTTCTTATGTATTATACTTGTGTAGAAATCGCGATACCCCTAGAGAAATTTTTCAAATTTTTTTTTTCTATTTTCAAAGGATATTATTATTGACATTAATAGAGGATCAGATACTAATATATTCTGTATGAAATAAATTTCAAACTATTGAACTCTTTCAATAATTTCATAATGAAGTTCTGTGCATTTTCCTATAGAAAAGTGCTCACGATAGTGTTCTCAGAAAAAATTCAATATCTCAAGAACAAAGTATTATTTTTTCAAATGGTTTGCGTCAAAATTCTTAGAATTAAGAGTTCTACAAACTTTGAAAATTTCATCGAAATCGGTCACCACTTTGTTATCAATGGTTGAATTCATGTAGGATTACTCCTATGTTAAAAAAACGTGAAGCAAGATACTTTTTACACAATTAAGATTCCATCAAAATGCTAAACAATAACCATTAGTTAGAAAAAAGAATATAATCTTCGGGGAAGTACACTCTGTTTTTCAAAATAAACTATGTAGCTGTGTACAGATTTTTTAAGGACGAAAAAAATTATAAATCATGTTAGGATGTGGGTGTAGATGAGGGCATTTGCCCGTAGAAAATCAATATATAAAGTCAAATATACACCTATGAGAGCATCCGTCATCCGGTTATTTAGCTGAGACTAAGCAGATATGTAAATTATGGATCAACTTTGTGAGTATTTCATTTTATTGTTTCTTTTTTCGTATTTTGCACTTGATATCGTATATTTTGCATTTGTCATCATCTTTTACGATTTATGTGATTTACTACTTGTTTTTCATAACTTATGATAGAAGAGCTTGACAACAAACTCCTGACAAAACTTTATTATCAAGTATAGAAACCAAAATAAAGATTTTATGATGAAGACATTGAAATAAAAACAAGTGTTTTAATCAGATTTTTTTTCTGATATCAATTGACATTTTTATTTAACCTGCCATGAATCGTCATCTTTTTTAAGGCCCCCTCAAAAATCGATTTTGGCCCAAAAGCGTTGGATCGAGCTGAAATTTGGAGGATATGTTGGGGACATTAAGGGGAGTCTATGATAAAATTTTCAGCCTGAAACTGTTTCATATAAGGGAGATATTTACCGAACAAGGTCGAAAAATAGCTAATTTGGCAACCCAAATTTCTCTATAACGGTTCGCCCAATGTATTAATATTTTTTTTTGTTTGAAAGAGCGTCTCAAGATGCAGGGCACTACGTCGGTCTTTTTTTGCAATATTTCCTTTTTAATCGGAAAAAATGGGGCACAAGTTCAATGACTAAAAAATTTATTAAAAAATGATAATCAAATTGTATCACTGACTTTACATTGACTAAAGAAAAGGGGTATTTCAAAAAAAGGACGACGTAGTGCTCTGCATCTTGACATGCTCTTTCAAACAAAAAAAAATAATAATACATTGAACGAACCGGGAAGGAGAAATTTGGGATGCGCTTTTGAGAAAGTGGAAACTGAGAAAAAACGAAAAAGATTTTCGGTTTTTTTCTAAAAACAGCTTATGTTTTCGCATAGAGGGTGACGAAAATCTTGAAAATTTTTCGGAAAAACGCAAGTACTGAGGGAAATTTTTTGTCATTTCTGAAAGAGCAGATCACGGACTATCTTCCTATGCATTTATCTCAATTTCGATGCTTCTGACCAAAAGTGACTTTTTTTTGAGGGAGCCTTAAAACACATCAGTGAATCAAGTATCCTGGTTGTGAATAATTGCTATATAGTTACACCAGTATCGTCAGTCATATATGTCAGACTCGTAAAAAGATTATTTGAATAAAACGATGATTTATATGCACGTTGAATTTTTTTTTCTTTTATTGTATTTGTTTCGTCACTGTATTATGTATGCTAACTCACTCATTTGTTAATATATGTGAAGAGCTTGAATGTTATTGATAATAACAGTATCTCACATGCATTTCATGGCAGACAGCAAACTTGAATAGCGAGTGTGGGGGTGGGGGTGGATGTGGGTGTAGGTTAAGAGGGAACTTACTCCTCCACACCCAGATTCATACTCACACCTACACGTACACCCACACTCACACACCCTAGCCTCTATTTTTCCGTACCATCGGTGACAAATTCAGATGCTCATTCAACGGTTCAACAGATGGATACATGTCAATTCTTTTCACACAAAACCGAACACTAACAAAGAATCCAACAGTAAATGTGAACATGACCAAAGTGATCAATCAAACTGCTGGCTTAACAATGCTTAATCATACTTCATACACAGACCTATTCCTACCTTCTTTCATGACCGATGCTTTTACGGGTGAGCTACTATTCTCGCTGGAAGGTGAGTATCTTCGTTATGTATCCAATCAAACCACATTGGTTGTAATGATAACTGAATCTGAATTTTATATGAAGAATACACAAGAACCTAATGCTCGTCAATACGAAATCTATTTTAGCACGATCGTATTTGCAAGTAAGCCTTTTATAGTAGTAACTCATAACAATTAGAAACACAATCATGAACAAAAAACAACTTAACTAAACACTTTTCAAAAAGCTGATACTTCTTGAGATGGGCAAGTGTAGCATCAAGAAACATTTTTTTTTCTTGAGTATAACAAAAATTGAGTCTATCAAGAACAAGCTCAGCGACCACAAATACAAATATTTATGTGTACATATTCATTTTAGTATTATGCCTTGAGTTATTTGGATTTGCATATTTGATTTTAAAACTGACTATTATTCCTATTATATGGCTCTGCAAATACGCTTCTCTAAAAAGCCAGAAACAGAAGATCGTCAAAAAGAAGCTGAAAAAACATGTGCAGCAATGTCAGATCTAGTTGATACTACACATCGTATTTCAACGCAACCACTGATCAAACAATTGAACATACTCTCAGCAAGGGCACTGCAAGAATATGTACAGACCATGAAAGCTCATATGAACAGTCGAAATACTGGTATCAACTTTTTTATTCTTATTATATATTGTTATTGTTCTAAAAAAGACGAAAGAAATAAGAACTGAAAAATCTATTCATTAGCCTCAACTGCAAATCTTAATCCAGATGAACAATAATATATTACTTGATCATTTCATATATGCATAATGTAAACTACCTATAAATTTTCTTGTCACTAGGCAACGAATAGTCAGCAAAGAGAGCACAAGAGTGTATCTTTCTCCTTCTTCAATAAGTTAAGTGTTAATAGAATATCTGTTTCATTCAAAGAAATGTAAAACTACATCAAAGTGTGGGTGTGGATTAGCAGAAGAAAAATACCCACAATCACCATTTTTGAGTCAGATTTTTCTGCTTATTCCGAACAAGTGATGCAG